>JAJLVV010000012.1:0-195306 GCA_030570455.1 Priceomyces medius
TTTGGTGACATTTTCAAATGTTCTTCCATTTTATGAATTCTTTCTTGCTTTATTGACATTTTCTCATCATCTTCAATGGAACTAAAAAAAAAGTAGGTTAACGATTCTCTCAATGTGGGTTTAGATGAATGGCAATCCCGAACTTTATACCTTATAGGGACTGTTTTAGAGTCTGGTTTGTCATTTTTCTGTCTGAAAATGCCAGATGTATTTTCGAAAGAATCAAGGTCTAGTTCCACAAATATACAGATATAGGAATCTGTAAGTATACCTTTGTCAGTTTTGAAATAAAGCATTTCACATATAACCTGCTTCATAAATTCAATAATTTTTTCATTTTGAAAGATTATTGGTCCTACACCCTCAAGCTTATTATTTAAAGACAATATGGGGAACTTTTTAACTTCTATTACACAATACACTTGGCTGCCTTTACTTAAAGCTATGTCAGTTCGGCAACTATGTATCACTCCTTCTCTAAGCGGATGCCACATGGTTGGCCGTTCAAGTTCAGCTTCTATATCGGTGTGTAAAGCAAAGTTCAACATTGAACATATGGGGTAAACTAGATAGTTGAGAAATGCCTGTCTGTATGTGGCCTCTAAGGTTCCTTCTCGTTCAATCAAGCGATACTTTTGAAAGGCAAAGTCAAGAAGACCATCTGCAAAATCTTTGCTATCCGTATTCTTAATTATGTTTCTTAATTTGTTAGCGACCTCCTCATCTGAAATTTCTGTCATGTAATTTTCATTATATCTGAACTTAGGAAATTGCTCAATATATTTATTTGTGGACCCTTTGCTATTAGATACTGACGACGTGAGGCTATTATTTATTTCATACTCACACATAGGAAGGGATAAAATAAATCGAAATAGCTTCTTAACTAGCTGTGGGTGACTTCTGTTAAAATCAGTTACAAAAAAAGAATATTGTCTTTGGGCATCCCTAAGAAAAATTGTAACTTCTCGTTTTGGTATCTGGAACAACTCTTGAATTAGGCTTTTATAACTCATTTTCATTAAACTCCATTCAAAATAAAATGAACGATAGTCGTACATTTCAAGTTCATCTTCAATACAATTTTGCATTGCATTATACAAAGGATGATCAAGAATAAGCTCCTCGATATTAATGATATTAACCATGGTTGAATTGCCTTGAAAAATCCATTTTGTTAATCCTGGATTACTCTCTCGTTTTATATGTTAAGATCATTAAACGCTTGAAACATATTACGCTAAAGTATATGCAGTCTGAAACATATATGTTCCCTATTTTATCTAGAGTGGTTATCAGTAGCTTAAAAATGCAGCTTAACAAATATGGACTTCTGGGGTAAGATCGATTACATGTGTCTATATAACTCTCTAGCAGCTAAAAGTCATTGAGTGCATTGACATCCCCTCTAAAAAAAACTTTATATCATCAATCTTTTACTGATATTATTTAGTACCTTAATATATGTCATTTTTCGCAACAATTTCAAAAAAAATGAAACTGTCGCTGTGGCTTAAGAGCTTTTAAGAAAACTGGTAGAAATATTTAGATAACTTAAACATTCTATAGAAATGTAATGTATAAAAACCTTTTGAAAACAATAAATAAATGTGTCTGCGTTTACTCATGAAACTATAAAAATTTTTTTTTTTGAGGCATTAAGTCTCCAATTTGTTCCTCTGTGTACAGAAATCCTTGGATTGTTTGATCTGTCCTCCCAACTGGTTTATTTTAGTCTAGACTGGTTAAACTTAGAGGTTTGCTTAGTTGTAAGAGATTAGAGTTTACTTAATCTACATATTAATAAAATATATCAAACCGTTCTTGCAAAGTATCTTCTATCAACTCAACTAATTTGCATTCCGTTGTTGATGATTGCCCAAACCATACAGAGGAAATGATTTATTTTTTATTCCTCTGAAGTTTTGATTATATGATGCCCTAGTTCAAGTACAATGTGACGCTTGACCGTAATAGGCTGAGATAAAGTCTTAATGTGCGAATACTTTCATGTGATATATTAAGGAGGATACCGTAATGCAAAGTCATGTGCACCAAAATGCGATATATAAGGATTTATAGTTCCAGAGACTTTTTTTCTGGTTAGAAATTTATATTCATATTATAGAGAATAATGGGTTTTAAAAACGAAGATTTGCGTTTTAGAGCGTTATCATATAAAGGTGGATCAAAACTTTCTTTACTGACCAGGTCAATTAAGCTTTTGAAAGAAAGTGATGGGAACTATGAGGCACAATCAAACAAAATAATCGTTAAAATATATTCAGCTTCACTTAACCCTGTTGATCTAGCTATCTATAACACAAGATGGATTTATTCTTTACTTCCAATCACACAATACCTAGGCAAGGATTATTCTGGTATAATAGAATCAATTGGAGCCACTGCAGCCAAGGAAACTGGATTGAAAAAAGGTGATAGGGTAAATGGGTTGGTTTACGGAATTTTTGGCTCAGGTTCAGCAGCTGACTATTTTGAGCTTGATGTAAGAAGCAAAAATTTCAGTATTTCAATTATTCCTAAAAATCAAACCTTTAATGAAGCATCAGCTTGGCCTCTTGTCTTTGGAACTGCTCATCAAATGGTAAATAATCGAGTGGCAAAGGACAAGAAAGTTTTAGTTATTGGTGCCGGTACCTCAGTTGGTAGGCTTGTTGTACAATTAAGTAATATCTTAGGCGCCAAAGAGATCATTGCTACATGCTCCCCTTATTCGGAGACTACTATAAGAAAATTAGGTGCTACTTCAATTATTGATTATACGAAACAAACTACAATTTTGAATCCAGTTTTAGAATCATCCAAAAGTGGGCTATTTGATTACATTTTTGATTGCACAGGAAACAGTGACCTTTTCACCAACATTACATCTATTTTAAAACCAAAGAATGAAAATTCTGAATACATAAGTGTTGTGGGCGATCAAGTTCCTGATTTCAGGTCCCTAGATTTTATACTGTTTTTCAAGGCGATTCCAACAGTAGCCTACAGAAAGCTATCTAATATTCTAGGTATTTCATCTTATAATTATACTTTGCATTTATTAGAGTATGATAATGTTTGGCCGGTTGAAGGAAGGAAATTGTTTGAAGAAGGTAAAATTGACATTGCAATTGATAGCGTTCATAAATTAGAAAATTTCCAGGATGCTGTCGATAAATTAGCTACTCATAATGCAAGGGGAAAGGTAGTAATTCAAGTACGAGACGAACCAGGATCTTCTTGAACTAAAAAATAGTTTGATAATCACGGTGCAAAATTTTGTTTCAGTATTTCATCAACCCCTTCACCACACACACATTTCAAGGCATCATTATATGCGCCTAAGAGTTATAAGTTTATACGTTATTTCTCTATACCTTTCTACATTTGTCTACTTAAATAACGTGTCTTGTTGGTTCAGAGAGGACATGTCCATTTGTCTTAGCTGCTCTACTGATGCATCTATATAACTTTCAAAATGATTATTTTTCCGTGTGATTTTTCCTTCTAATTTCCAATACATGTCACCTACGAGGTGCCTCTTTCTACTCAATCTCGTCCATATTTTTAATGTAAGGATAACGAAAGTTTTAAGTCATACAAATCACTTTGTTTCAGATATATATAATCCAGAGGATCTTCTATTTCGTACTCATTCATTGGTAGGGATATAATGATTCGAAATAGCTGGAGTGACTTTCCTTGAATCAATCGTTTTATATATGAGTTCTTTATACTACGTTAAAATATTCAGCATACTTAGATTGCTTATCAGTAGCTCAAAGAAGTAGCATCGCAAATCTGCCCTTCAGGAAAAAGGATAAAGCTTATTAAGCTTTCTGGTACCAAAAAAAAAGTCTGGTTTATTGATTGTTTCTAGAAAAATCTCCACATAAAACATCAATTTTTTACACATATTGTTCATTACATTCAATTCATTTCTAGTTTCGCAACAATCAGAAAAAAATCTACAACTATCCCTCCCTAGCTTAAGAACTTTCAAGAAAACTGAAGGTAAAGTTGAAATAGCATACAACTCCTATTATCAAACCTTTCAAATACATTAGCCAATATTAAAGATCTTTAAAGCTGTGGCTATATTTGAGTTTTCTGGAATTTGGAAACGCTTCGGCGTGCTTACTCCGATAAGGAGATGAGTCGCGGGCCAGAGTTGTGGCGTTTTCGCATCTTTTCGAAAGATTGGATCATATTTATCATGGCCACATGCAACAAATTTCACCCAATTCTTGAAGTCGTCAAGTATCTCTTGAGCCAAATCTTCCAGGACATCGTTTCTTGAAAAGAGAAATGAGTGAACAAGTAGATAAGTTCGAGGAAGACCATAGGGAGAATGAAAAGAAACTCAATAGTATCGAGGTGAAAAGGAAGACAGTCAACTTGAGGGATGCTGACGAGACTTTGGAGTTCATGTTACAGTACGATAAAGAAGTTCCCGAGATAACACCAGATCAGGAATCTAAATTGTCTAGGAAAGTCATGTTTAGAGTCCTCGGATTGACTTTCTTGGTAAACTTGTTGATGTACATGGATAAGGCCACTTTATCATACTCTTCGATCTCAGGATTTTGGGAGGCCACAGGCCTAGATCAAGATAAATACAACAACGTAAATACTATTTTCTACGTGGGATTTGCAGCTGGACAGATTCCCGGGACATACTTGATGCAAAAACTTCCATTGGGGAGATTATTATCTGCTATTGTTATATTATGGTCGATTATAATATTTTTACATTGCGCTGCGTATAACTATGCAGGTGTAATTGTACTTCGTTTCTTCTTGGGATTGACAGAATCAGTGGTAATACCGATACTAACAACTACTAATGGTATGTTCATGACACTAAATCAACGTGCCGAAACCCAACCTATTTTCTACGCTTCTTGTTTTGCTTCACCTATTCCAACTGGTTTCATTGCTTATGGTACACTTTACGCACATACGCACATTGGTGACTATCGAATTTTAAATATCATTATAGGAGGATTGACTTTCTTGACTGGAATTATTGTAATATTCTTCTACCCAAATAACCCAGCAGATGCCTCCTTCTTGAATTTAAATGAAAAGGTCTGGACAATTAGACGAGTTCAAAATACTCAAAACTCAGTAATTGAACAAAAAGTATTTAAGAAGCAACACGCTATTGAATGCTTAAAAGATTACATTTCATGGTTAATTGGTGCCTTTTTTCTACTTCAGCAATTGGCTAATAACTTGCCATATCAGCAGAACTTGCTTTTTGAAGAAATGGGAGGAGTCAACAACTTGGATTCAACTTTGGTTAGTGTTGCTGGTGCTGGGTATGCCGTATTATGGGGTATCGTGGCCTTCACTTTCATGAAGTTTTTTCCTAACTCCAGCTGTTTCACCGTAATTTGGACGACAGTTCCTTCACTCGTGGGTTCTATCGTGGCAGTATCGTTAAGTATAGACAATTCTATAGGGATGTTAGCAGCAATCACTTTAGCTAGTAATTCTTTTGGAGTAGCATGGATATGCTCTTTTGGCTTAGCTTCATCTACTGCTGGATCCTCGTACACTAAAAGATTGACAAGAAATGCAATTGTCATGGTTTGCTATTCGATTGCTAATATCATTTCTCCTCAACTATGGCAAGAAACGGGTGCTCCGAAATACGTCACAGCATGGATAGTACAAATCATTTTAAGTTTCACAATTGCTCCTGGGTTAATTGGGATTGTGTGGTATATTTTGGCGAGGAGAAACAGGATTAGGAGAAAGCTTCTTATTCCAACAGTTGGCTTTGTTGAGGATGATAATAGCATCAACGAGGTAAACCTTGCCAGTTTGGATTTGACGGATTTAGAAAATGAGTCTTTCATATATCCTTTGTAGAATATCTACTCATAGATACTTTAACAGAAATACACGATACCAGCATGCTCTATTGATAAGCTCAGCGTTAAACAGTATTGGGTACATGCATACTAAATTTTAGTTTTGAAGAGCCGGTTGTAGCTGAGACGAAGTGGCAAATACATTGGATGATGCTGTAAATTTGTATACCCTACTTTTCGGAGATATTAACTATCAAGCTATCATGCCCATAGCTGAAAAATTGCATTTTTGATCACCCATACCGAAATCATGGTAATAATTTTGTTCCCCGATAACAATGATTTATCAAGCAAAAGCCAAGATCAGCATAGCTTTCGTGTAAAAGTCTTCAATGCAAAGTTTCAAATTTGAGTAAAGTCCAAACAATTTAAAATATATAAAGATATAGGTTTCTATCACTACCGGCAGAGTATATAGGTTCTATTGAAGTCAAATGTGAACCATGTTTGATCTTCCTCAACTCGAAGTCAATTATCCAGCACAGAAATGAACAAATAAAGGTTTCCTATCTGAATTACACATGCCGGTCATCAACCTATCAACAGCTTCTTGATAAAGTTCTTTGACAAAAGGAGAATTCAGATTCCAACTAATATAAAGAAAAGTTTATGACACTGTGACAATGACAGCTAAATATCCCCGACCTAATTCTGAAAATTGGTTTGGCTGCGAAAAATTTACTGATAAGAAAAAATATTATTTATAAATTAATATACCAACATAATAAATAACAAGAGACTCTATTTAATGTTTTTTAATGTAATCATTATATAATCCCCTCAAAATCTTCGCTTGGGAGTGTCTCCCGTCAATTAAAGGATAAATTCCGATAATCAATAATGCGCTGTATACCCAAATTAAACCCACTGTAATATAACCCTTGAAGTATGCACGACTCCAAATGTAATCTCTATAAAGTGGTAAGGGCCAGAGTACCCAGGTGACTAACAAAACAAAAAAGAAGGCACCATACGCAATTTTTCTATATTTTCTCAAAATCTTTTCCTTTTGTTGGTATGTCTCCAAAGAATCTTGAACTTCTTCATAGCCTTGCTTTTCAGATTGTCTGGTTGTAATTTGAACCCCGTCTTTTGCGTCTTCACTTGAATAATTGTCCTTTTCCTGGGGTTGACGTTCATTTATTTCTGAAACATATTCTAATTGATCCCCATCAACCTCAATATTTGTGGAATTTTTATCTGATTCAACTTCTGGAACAATGGTAAGATTACTCTCTTTAAGTTTATTCCAATCAAATACTGTTGGTTTTACAGTAAAACTCAAAAGTACACTCAATACACCAGGTAAAAAGAGTGCAGTAATAGCAGCAAACATGCATGGCAATTGTTCGCCAAGGGAAGCTATAGTAATCTCATTGAAATAATGGTATGCTGTGGTAATCCAAACTGTAATACTCAATAACATACCAGCAATTGGGGAAATAAATGCTGCTAACTGAGTTTGACGACTCCAAGTAATACTTAATGTCAACGGAATAACGCCTATAAAATATGTTAGTAATCCTAAAATAGAATCAAAATAAGAAATTGAAAATAACTTACCTGGGCAGATCATCATCGAAATAAAATATCCAAGCCATGTCATATTCACACCAACATAATACAACATGACTGAAAATCCTGCTGAAAACAAACCAAAAAATACGACACCGTAGTGAGAAACTCTTATCATTTCCTTGTTTTGAGCTTCTTTGTTTATGTACTTCCTATAGATGTCAAATGATAAAATACTACTCACTGAAATCATTTGAGCACTAACAGTTGAAGTAACTGCTAAGTAAATAATCAATAAAACGGCACCAAGTCCTCCTTTTCCTAATAATGCTTTAATAGTATAAGGTAACACAAGACCACTGTCAATTTCGTAAGGAGTCATCGCTCTTGGGTAGGTTGGGAAGATTGGTGTTTTTTCTAAAACAATACTTGCAAGACCAACAATGGCACCAGCTCCCCAGGAGTTAGCGAATATCAATACCCCAGCTGTGAGGTATCCTGGTAAAGTGGCTTTAACATTAGCACTAAAACTTTTCTGCCAAAAGGAAGAATCCATTACAGTCAATCCGAAATTACCTATGGTGAGTATAATACCAAAAAAGATTCCTCCTTGTGATTTTCCAGTGAGAAATGATCCTTTATAATTGCCTTCTATATATCTATCGCTTTCATGCTGTTGAACCAAATTGAACAAGCCATCTAATCCTCCAATTTCTTTGGAAGAGATCACGGATGTATCAATATAACATAAGATTATAAGCAACACCAAGGAGTGTACAAAATCTGTCAAGAAAGTGGCTTTCAATCCACCAACCGCTGTATACAACAAAACACCAAATGGAATCAACATTGTGCATGCCACTATGTGAATATTATTAGCAATTGAAGATATAGCACCTGCTGCATCTAAAATCATAGCGGAGCATGATATCAAATTTGTTATTAAACACAAAAACATGTAAAGCAAATGGCAAGCTTTGCCGTATCTAATGTCAACAATTTCTAATGATGTATGACTGGAAGGAATTTTCTTCTTCGCTTCAATTCCAACGACGGTCATGAGGCATATTTGAATTGCAAGGCCAGCAGAATACCAATAGGATGCCATGATTCCATAATTATATACCATAGTTGTTGCCCATAAAAGTTCCGAGGCCCATGTCCAACTCAGATACACTGAACTAGCTACTAACGGTGTGCTTACACTTCGATTTGCAACCATAAAATTTTCTGTAGAATTTGCATTTTCATGAAGGTACTTCTGTAATAGTTTAGTTGTTAATATCATTCCAATTGCAAATAAACTTCCAACTCCAACAAGAACTCCATATCCACTAGCCTGACCCAACATGGGCACAACTTCTGTCAGAGCCATTTTTTTTTGTCTTCGTCTTTTTATTAAGAGAATTTCAAGGTTTTAACAGCCTTTTTGATTTTGGAAAATTACAGACCATAATAGCTCTTACTTGGGGGTGTTGGTTTTATACACATTTTTCTCTATACTTAAAGCCCTGACGTTCTATCAAGTGTTAGCCTTACTTACTCATCCACAGTTTCATTTATTCTCACGTGATACATATCAATAAACCAACCAACATGCGAATTTTTGCTATGAGCTTCCTTACACAGGAACTCTTGAACTGACGAGCTCAGTTTAGTAAATAGCAGGTACAACTAAACTTTAAAATACCAATCATTATAGCATTTACCCTTAAAGATATTTAATTATAAAGAACGAACTAAATGGACAGGGACATTTAATATAACAGATATGACAGTGTAAACTACCAAATTTGATTTATTTTGGCTCATATCTCCTGCTATCGCACTAGCTAATTTATCTTCAGTATTCATTTTACATCTCAAAAACGTTCGCCACATTAAAAGCGGCTCCATTATCTAAAAAAAAACCTTTTTTTTTTAACACTATATATCATCTTATTGTTAAAAAAATGCAATGAGATGAAATACGTATTCAAGCAATGCAATGACTTGACATATTGGACAAATCTTGATGTTCTTATTGTAACATTAAAATTACATCATAGCCTAAAAGTTTTGTGGTTATTCTGTCCTCAATAAATGGCCGAATCTTTCAAACACACACCTAATCTCAAAAATTTTGAGAAATATGGTTATAGCTAAGAAAAGGTTTCATTAACAGATATCATTCTGATGGCACATGCTACTATAAATTGTAATACTTGTCTTTTACTGATATTGTTTAGCACATTAGTATTATTCAATTTTCGCATCATTCGCAAAAAAATTGCAGCCATGGCCTTATAGAAGTCACAGTAAAACTGCAGGTGAAGTTTTGTCTTATTATCCAAGGCCCAATAACCGACGTTAACAGTTAGATACATTATTACGGCGTCATCTGATTGAAGGGAAATGATAGCAGACCTCGTTCTAAATCTCCGAAACCAAAAAATGGGTTGTCAAAGGACAGGATTGAATTATCTGGATAAAGAGGTAAGGATACGGATAAATCAGACATTCCCATATCATTCCTCTTGGACATCAATTCCAGCCACATATCATTGATTCTATTATCTTCATTGTGGATCAGAGACAATTCAATATGATCTATAATGTCGTTAGTGTTGGTTATTAAGGGATCAGGATATGGCGGTGATTCACTGCACGTAGATTCCATATTAGAGTCATCATCAACTGATTTAAGTATTAAGTTAACCAGCTTGATTATGTGATTTAAATTATTAGTATCCAATATGGTCATAGCATCGTGATAAGAGTCGCTGAACATTTTCTCATAGAATGATTCAGAAGTAACAACTCTAATACAGAGTTTATTGGTTTTAGTGATTCTCCATGCATTATAGTATCGATCAGTAAGTTTGCGGACACTTTTGATAAATTCATCGATACTTCTTTCCAATAAGGCTGAAGATCTTAAAAGTTTGTGAAACCAGTGGGAGTATTTTGAGTCCACAACTAACCTTCCTTCATGATCTTTGTCTCGCTTTAGTTTATAAATTTGGTAATTAATTCGAATTAAAAATGCAATATGAACCTGGATAACCTTGTGTATTGTAACTTGGGCACTTGGGTTCAAAATAAAACCATAAATATTCAGACCTCCATCAAAAATACTTAAGCACAGCTTGCCTAATTCAGTACAAACTCCGAAGATTTTCCTCAAATATAGGCCAGCAATATTAGGATCCTTCTGCTCATAGTTAAGGTAAATATGAAAGTAAGCAGACAAAACTAGACACTTGGAAAACAAACTAGCCCTTATCCAGAAATTATTCAAGAACTTTTCTGTCGCAGTAGGGTTTTGACCTTCAATAATAGGGACCAGCACACTATTTTCGAGGAGAGACTCCGTGTATTCATTCAACACGGTAACAAGCTCACTCATTTTGATAACCCCTCTAACATCTAAAATCAATGCAGTGACTCGTCGAGAATTAGACACAACCTTCATATATTTATTTAAAGTCGAAGACACAATCTTATCTAACTCCTTATTTGCAATATTTTCATTCCCGGGAGAGTGGAAGGGAGCTAGGATATCAAAATGGGAACTAGTTAATACACTCTGATTTCCATGTCTAACTGACTGAATGGAGTCGTGGCAATATAAAGTACTCCATATTTTTCTTTCAATGTTATTGAGTTTATCATCGTTATTAATACTTTTAAATTTACTAGGTTCGCGGTTCAAACCTAAGGCAAATGCCATCAGAATCAAAATTGAGGTTGTTGTTTGGGAGCCTCCGCCATCTATTCCATCTCCGCATATAGGATTTAACATATAGCAAAATCTCATGAAGTAAGTGCATTGAAGAACCAAAATATGTGACACTCGTTCTAAATGAAACTGGCAAAGACAATACAGAGCAACACGGATAATATCATCACTTTTGCAATGATCTTTTAGTAATATCTTCATCTCATTTCTTGTTAAGCCACATTGTCTAGAATCAGAAGCTTGGTAGTCAATAAAATATGACCACATGCTAAGACGTAACATAAAAAGTAATATCCCTAAGTTTGCAAAGTCTAACCTCTTTTCCAATTCAATAGAGCTAACTTTTACTGTGCTATACTCTAGGGGACCAATTAAACTTGAAATTTCAGTTGTAAATTTATTTTCATCGATTATCGGTATAAACGGATAAAGAACAGTGAAGAAATGAGAAATGAGAAACCAGATTATTCTCTTTTCGGGTAATATTTCTATAATTCGCATAACTAACCCATCGTTTGCTTGATTGTTCACGATGTGTCTTGTTCCTAAATCATCAAATCCATTCTGGCGGCTCCACTTCAGATTTTCCTGATCTGATTGAGAATTTGAAAATAGTTCCAAATCTTTATAGCCCTCATCTTCTAAAGCAAATTCTCTGAATTTATTAACTATAGAAGGCCTATTAGTTACTTCCTTAACTTCTGAGCTTAGATTGGTTGAATCATCTAAAAACGTATCTCGATGGTGAAATGTGGTAATAGAGTAATCCCAAAGTTTCAGGAGCCACAAGTCCTTTTTCATGAAACACATCCACGAAAATACACCTGAGTTTGTGCGTCGACCAGACTCATTAAAGTTAATAGAAATGAATTCATCATAAACATTCATAACTTCGTCCTCTTTTATTGTATAAGATGAATCATAAGTATCACTAGAGGTTGATACTTCATCACTTCCATTTACAAAAGAATACGAATCACCCTCACCATGATTCCAAACTCTTTTGTGAATTTTATTCATATATATCTCGATCGGTGTTCCAGCATTCAGACGTTCAGTTGACAATTTTGCATTCTTTCCAGAGCCTGATTTTGCCGTTCTGGCAGCCTCAAAATGATTCGCTTTCTTTAAATCACTTGAAAGATTGACCCACTTACGTTCATGTGTGCACTTTTCTTTGATATTGAATTTCAAACATCTGCTGCAGGGTGATTTTCCATCACACTTGACCTTCTTCTGTCTGCAATGGTCACACGAGATGCTTGGTTTAGTTCTTTTGACAACCTTATATTTTAACATTGCCATTTGGTTCATACCAAAAGGTCATTATTTTAAAGTCACAAAACACTTTCTCTATAAAGGTTTTAATGCCACTAGTATTATTACATGGTGTATTTCTTCTCTTGAAAGGTAATACTCATTTCAATACTTTATTCTACTTTAGGAACTTATCGCCGCGATTCCATGACTTTGAAGGGCCGGCTTAGTCATCCTAAATAGGAACTCACGTCCGGCCTGCTAGGAACTTAAGAAAAGTAGGAGCAAGAGCAAAGAATCTTTCATAGATAGAAGGTACTATTAAATGTAGATAGCAATCACAAAGAATCAATTATGTAAACGGCTGTGAAAAAGAAAGGACATTAGCCAGCCTTTTAGTTCTTTAATGGTCAAATTGACGCATTATGTTCAAACACTAAAAAATCTTTGTGAAGATGTGCCTGAACAATGATCGGATATGATTTCCCAAAATAAACAGGCATCAACAGCATCTCATTTTGATTTCTAATAGCGAAGTACTATATTAAGAGGGCAAATAACTGGGAATATCTGTGTGATTCGTATAGAACTTACGATTCATTTGTAACTGATTTACGATGATATATGATATTCTTCAAAACAGCTTTTTTGGAGAAGTAGTCTACCATTTATCAGATTACAAGTTCTTTCAACACAAGGAAGACAAAAAAGAATACGTATTGTCTGAAAAGTATTTAGATTTGTCAACCAGTCCCGAAGATTTTAGCTCCTCATCTTATGAAAAGAAAGATGAGATATTAGTCGATTGGGATGGTCCAAGTGATGCAGATAATCCACGCAATTGGTCATTTTCCGACAAGATCATAATATCTATTATAGTGAATTATTTGACAGTGTCTGTATACATGGCAGTGGGAATATACACCCCTTCGATATCTGAGATTATGGAAGACTTTAATGTTGGGAGACCTGCTGCGATGGTTCCAGTTTCATTAATATTATTTGGTTTTGGGGTGGGACCGCTTCTTCTATCTCCATTATCTGAAAATGCTATCTTTGGAAGAACAAATATATATGTTGTCACAATTTTCATCTTTTTCATCTTACAACTCCCTTTGGCATTAACTGACAGTTTCGCAGGCTTTTGTATACTTAGATTTATAGCTGGCTTTTTTGGTTCTCCAACCATATCAACTGGAGGAGCTAGCTTAGGGGATATAGCAAAGGGAAGGAATTTGCCGTATGTTATGGGAAGTTGGGGTTTATCATTTTTATTCGGTCTTAGTATGAGTCCTTTACTTGGCTCAATATTTCAAGTGAAAGCTCTGTGGAGATGGGACTTTTGGTTCACGTTTATTAACTCTGGTTTTTGTCTTATTCTTGCCTTCTTCTTTTTACCAGAAACATACGAAAAAACAATACAGTTAAGGAAAGCAAAAAGGTTGAGGAGATTGACAAGAAATCCATCTATTATATGCAAAGGTGAAATAGAGAACAAGAACTCATCAAAAAAAAAGATTATGATAGATACATTGTGGCGGCCACTAAAGATATCTATTATGGAACCGATGGTACTTCTTAGTCACTTGTATTTGTCATTGGTATCACTTTTACTATATATGTGGTATGAAGCTCTTCCGATTGTATTCCTAGAAGTATACCACTTTACTTTGATAGAAATGGGAGTCTCATTTGTTGCGATGGTTATTGGGTGTTTTTTCGGCATGGGCATTTACTTTTCCATCCTCAATAATATATTACCTAAGGATAAGACAGATTGGAAACCAACTAAACCGGAAAAGTTCTTATTCCCAACCATGGTAGGAGGTTGTTTCATGACTATAGGGTTATTCATAGTTGGATGGTCTGCAACTGAAGATTCACATTGGATTGGACCACTTGTTGGAACAGCCATTTGTGGTGCTAGTACTGTTCTCAACTTTATGAGTTTGTTTATCTACTTGGGTACTACGTTTCCAAGATTTATTGCCAGCGTCTTCGCAGGAAATGCATTTTTCAGGAGTACTATTGGTGGAAGCTTCCCTATATTTGCTGATGCCATGTTTAATAACTTAGCAACAAAAAAATACCCAGTAGGTTGGGGTTGCAGTGTATTGGGTTTTATATCTCTAGGAATGACTTTCATTCCTATAATCTTTTATCTAAATGGTGATAAATTGAGAGCTCGTTCTGAATTTTCAGGTTAAAATAATAGAAAACATCATGTTAAGTCAACATTCCAACTTTTGATTGTAATGCTAAGTTTTAATACATATGTGAATAGTAGCCAACATAAAAATATAAGCTGCAAGTTAAAAAATGGTTGTAATGTTTAGAATGAATTTATATGCCGTACAGTTCATTACTCAGTTATCTTACACTTTCAAGAGGTAGAAATTCAACTTTTACTAACTTACTAATAAATGATGATATATCCCAAAGTTAAACGGACTGCATGATAAGTAGTATTTCAAGGTTACATTCGTGTATATTAGTAATCATGAGGAGTTCACTCTAACGGGGTAAGCTATAGATGCATGTCAATACAAGTTCAGTGGCAAATACGTTATGAGAAATTAACTTATATGCATTTTAATACTAAATTTAGTGGCAAATACATACATGTATGCATGTTAATTCTAAGTCCTGTGACAAATAAAGAAGGGTATAAATATGTCTTTAATGGCCCCTTGTCTCTTGTAGCTCTGTACTATCGGATATCTTGAAATATTCAATATTTGAAACGTTTTGCTCCAACTAAAAAATAATATAATGTCTAAAAATCAAATTGTTTACTTTGTTACCGGTGGAGGAAGAGGTATTGGTTTAAACCTCACTAAGAAGTTAAGTGATGATCTGAATGCTATAGTCTTCGCAACAACTAGAGATCCGGAAAAGGCTACTGCTTTGAAAACCTTAGCTGCAAAAAAGAAGAACATTCATATTGTGAAACTCGAATCATCTTCTAGACAAAGTGCTCTTGATGCAGCAAATACCGTAAGAAGTATTGTTGACAAGATTGATGTTCTCTATTTGAATGCTGGTGTTGCAAGTGTTTATGATCCACTTCTTGAGCTTAAGGAAGAAGTCTTGAAGGAGCATTTTGAAGTTAATGTCTATGGGCCTCTTTTTGCTTATCAGGCCTTCTACCCACTCTTACAGAAGGGAGGAGAAAAAAAGATTGTTTTTATTTCCACATTGGCAGCCTCGATGAGTGGATTCATTCCCGGTTTTGAAAGTCCTTATGGTCCTTCGAAGATCGCTTTGAATCATTTCGTTAGGCAAATCGGCCTGAAAGGGGATGGCTTCTTAGTGGTTGCTGTTCATCCTGGTGTAGTTCTGACTGATATGGGTAAAGAAGCTCTTGATGTCATGATTAAAGCCAATCCTCAGGTTGCAGAATTCCTTAAATCACAAACAATAACACCTGAAGACAGTGGAAATGCTATCGTGAAACTTATTGATGGTTTAACTCCTAACGATACTGGCAAATTTTTCAATTATGATGGATCTGAATTGGGTTGGTAATCTAAATAGACTATATGGTTTCTAATATACTTATTTAGGTAAGCTTGACTTTATTTAGCTGTATGTTATGATAACATTTATAAAGGAAGTGCAAACTTTTGTAAATTCATTTTGTTGTCACTTAAGGAAAGCTTATTCCGACGACGGGAAGAATTCCTGATTGAGAAAATGACAAATTTCGCATTTGCAGCTAGCACGGAAGTTCGGAACTAATACAAACAAAGTAATTGTCACTTGTTCCTATGCAGTAGTGGGTTAATTAAATCTTTAAGACTAATATCAACAACAGATGTATCAACTAAGAGTGTGACAATTTATTGTTACAAAGAAGAATTCTTATGGCACAAAGTTTAAGTTAGCTCTTAAAAGAACGCACTACAATAATTTTGGCAGCCGTAAATGCTGTATTCAAATATACGAGAGTTATCCTGCGTACCGATTCTATTTTAGTTTAAGTACGTTGACTCTAATGATTGTAGTCATTTTACTGTATCAAATGCTCTATTACATATTTATATGGATTTTTCATAAATTTTATTGTACGTACGACCAAAAAAAAAAAAGGAATACAATCTTCTCAAAACATTTATAATGTCTATAAATTCTGAGGTGTTTATGTCTTTTTTACGAAAGATGCATTATCTGATCGTTTATATGAGATGATAGAAACAAATCCGCGCAAATATCGATTCGACGCACAATTTTGAACCTTGTAAAAAGTCTAATGTAAGTAAAGCAGATAACGATAAGGAATTTGCATCGGAAGAAATTAGATTACGCACATGAGTGAAGGACATGTTTGTCGATTTGTCTTGCAGCCACTCTAACCGGAAACAAGATAAGGTAGACGGCAAAAGGCTTATTCATCCTGCTTGAGATCTCACATTTTTTTTTTTTTTGAGTAAGCTGCGCATTACTTATCTGAGAAAAATATATAGAAGCGGAAAATATTTTGCGACCATCTGTGACGTAGTCCAGTCACTCAAACAATTTGGTAGAATAAGCAAAGAGCCATATTTCCGCTTCACTATAAAAGCATGAGATCCTGGTAAGAAAGGAGAAGTAGTTGAAGGAGAAATATCCTTATCCTCATTAAAGTATGTTATCGAAGCCCACTTCAATACTAGTCTTACTGTGCATTTCATTGGCATCAGCCATGCATATTTCACAAGACAGCTCACAAGTTGTATTCACCTGTAGCTCAGGAGTTGTAAAGGGCAATGATGTTGCACAACAACTAACTGTGGTGGGAAGAGATCCGTTGTCGGTTTCTCGAAAAGGGAACGAAGTTTCTGGATTATCATTCTTGGATCGTTATTTTGGCTCTTTTCTTGACGTGGAAGGAAGCATTCTCGTTAAAGGAGCTCCCAATGGGAAGGAGAAGTTAAACTCTCATCCACTAGAGGAAAGCCTCAGGCCACTCATGATAAATGATGATTATGAGTACCCAGATAAAGACGATTTAAGGGACATTAATGGAACAAATACTTTATATCGTGGAGGTGAATTTGGAGGATTGACGACATTTGCCCATGTCCCTTATGCTAATTGCTACGATCCTGAATACTTTGAAAAAGAAGAATTTGATATTGCAGTTGTTGGTGCTCCGTTTGATTCAGGTGTTTCCTATAGACCAGGTGCAAGATTCGGACCAAGCGGTATTAGAATGGGTTCACGAAGACTAGCACCCGCTTATTCGGTTTACACAGGCCTAAATCCTTACGCTAACTGGGCTAAAATTGTTGACTGTGGTGACCCTCCTGCTACTCCTTTGGACAATAGAATCGCTCTAGATCAAATTTATCGTGCTAATAGGGCAATTGGAAAGCACAAGACGACATCTAGGAACAAAAACAAATCCCCCAAAGTTTTCACACTTGGAGGTGATCATACAATAACCCTTCCTGCAATTAAGGCTGCTTTCGAAAATTGGGGTCCTATAACCGTCATCCACTTTGATTCCCATTTGGATACATGGAATCCTTACTATTTTGGAGGAAATGTTACTGACTACCAATCCGTAAACCACGGTACTTACTTACATTGGGCTCACGAGAAGGGGCTTTTGACCAATAATTCGATTCATGCAGCCATTAGAGGACCATATCCTGGACCGAAAGATGTTGAACATGACGAACACTGTGGGTTTGATAGAGTTTTAGCAAGAGATATTGACACTATTGGCAAGGAAGCAATAATAAAGAAGATTAGGGAGAGAGTTGGAGATGGTGCAGTATATATAACTGTTGATGTTGATTCCATGGATCCCGCTAATACTCCTGCCTCTGGAACCGTTGAGCCTGGTGGATGGACTTCAAGAGAGTTGCTTTCCATCATTGACGGATTAGAAGGACTTAATGTTGTCGGTGGCGATGTGGTTGAAGTCTCTCCCCCTTTTGATACTGTAGCTGAATTGACCTCAATTACAGCTGCACAAGTTGCTGACTCCATCATATCTCTCATGATTTTGAAAGACGATAAGAAAAGTGAAGAAGAATTTAATAAGTAATTCACAGTTCAGTTAGTTAGATAGTATCAAATGATTGTTTTTCAAATGCAATGAAATGTTTTTTTAAATTAATTTATCTCCATTGTAATGTTGTCATCTGAGTAGTTTTTTCTTCGGATTTTAAGTACATTTTTGAATGTTTAAAATTTGGAGGGGGGGGTATAGAAACTTAGATGCGATTCTTTCTATAGTAGGCAAGCACTCAAGGACACACTTTAGATTTCTTTTAAACTTTTCTTCTCTCAGCACCTCAAAACACTTTTAGTATATCTTTTAGTAATTTGTTGAAAGTTTTTGCAACCGTAGTTCCTTTTGGGAGAACTTAGTTTATATACACTCCACATATGAAATTTCCGACGCAATTTTGTATTGCGTCTTTAATCGCGATCTCGTTTTCGCAGCAATTTTTTAGAATCGCATTTTCTGTAGACTTAAGGCTCTATCTCAACCTGAGAAGATTAAAATTTGCGATGAAATAAAAAAGAGTGAAAAGTCAAGAAACAAATATGTTTATTCAATTTCTTTTATTTGGTTTCAGAAAATGGAAATTTCAACAGAGTCATCTAAGCTTCTCAAAAAGTCAAGTCAAAGCGATATTCATTATGATTCTATAGACGTTAACGAGGTCATTGGAGGGGGGATCACAGCGAAAGAAGAGCAAATTATTATAATGAAGTCCTCGTTCTCATTAATTTTAACTTTACTCTTACAATATTCGCTTACGATATTTTCAGTTTTCTCCGTTGGTCGTTTGGGAAAGAAGGAGTTGGCATCAGTTTCCTTAGCTACCATAACTTTCAATGTATCAATTTCAGTGTTTAATGGAATGGCAACATCTTTGGATACATTTTGCCTGCAAGCTTATGGGGCTAAGAACTATCCTTTGGTAAATTTATACTTTCAAAGGTGCAGTGCAATGATTTTAGTCACCTCAATTCCAATAATGCTATTCTGGTGCAAAAGTGCCTCAGTACTCCGGTTTGTGATTCCTGAGAAAGAGCTCTTAGAATTATCTCAAACTTATATGAGGTATCTTTCATTTGGTGCCCCAGGATATATTTTATTCGAAACTGGAAAGAGATTCTTACAATCTCAAGGAATATACCAAGCTTCGCAATACTGTCTTATCATCGTGGCACCAATTAACATGGTCCTAAATCTTATCTTAACTTGGAATAAAGATATAGGCCTTGGTTATATTGGAGCTCCTATTTCTATTGCCATTAGCTATTGGCTAATGTGCATTCTATTATTTCTCTATGTCCTATTTATTGATGGGAAACAATGCTGGTACGGGCTTCATCTCAGAGATGCATTCAACTTTAGGCGGTGGATAATGTTCCCACATGCAGTCAATGGGACAATTATGCTTCTTTCTGAGTTCATTGCTTTCGAGATTTTGACTTTATCAGCAGCGAGACTTGGAACAACTGCGCTAGCTGCTCAATCAATTGCCTCAACCATGGCTACTCTTGCCTTTCAAGTTCCTTTCGGAGTCTCAGTTGCACTTTCTACCAGGGTCGCATCGCATATTGGTCGGCAAGATTTTGAGGCTGCTAAAATTGCAAATAAAGTTACGTATTCTTTATCGGCTATATTAGGTATTGTTAGCTGTTCAATTTTGGTAAGCCTGAGAAAATTCATCGCAAAGTGCTTTACACTGGATGATGAAATTTTAACTCTGGGTCTGCATTTAATTATGATACTAGGAATTAATCAGCTTTACGACTGTCCAAATGTAATTCTTGCAGGATGTCTAAGAGGACAAGGTCGACAGAAAATTGGCTCTTTTTTGAATTTATTCGCTTACTACATCTTAGCTGTTCCCATTGCTCTTGTATTGGCATTTATGGTTGGTTTCGGTCTCACTGGCCTTTGGATCGGAATAGGCTGTGGTATATTTACACTAGCAATTTCTGAACTAATATTTGTGCACAACTCAGACTGGAACCAGATACTTGAAACATCCAACAGACACATTAGAGAGTAGAACTAATTGTTTTCATTCTTAACAAAGAGTCTAGTTATGAAGTGAGTTCTTAATATTATTATACTATATGTAATGAACTATTTCAATTGACCAAAATAAGAGAATATAGCTTGCGATGAATGTAGTTGAATTGAATATTTAGCTTTCCTAAACTTCATTTATTCCAATACAAGCTTTGCCTTTCTCTATTTCAATGGATTCAGAAGTACCATATTGTTCAATTCCTTCAACAACATCATGGGGGACCATACCCATCTTCTGACACTCCTCCACTGTAAATATGTCAAAGTAATCTACCTTATCTGTTAATCCTAGCATAGGAGGTGGAAAAATCTTGGACACTAATATATAAAGAAGAAAAGGACACACGAAAGCAAAAACAATATTTCCATAAAAGAAATTATTAAGCCCAGAAGGTAATGAAATTGGCTTTACACTGGCTATTAATCCAGGTATTCCTGGTACAACAGATACAGCCCACACCACAATTGCTCTGAAGTTTACCCCTCCAGTGAAATAAAATGCTCCATCTGGTGAAGCACTGTAAAGATCTAGTAACGGAATTATCTGTTTCCTTATAACAATAAAATCTGCGACTGAAATCGCAATTATAGGAGTTACTATAACTCCAAAAGAGCTCATGACGTCTAAAAACACAGAAGAAGTATTATAAAACTTCCAAGGCTGAACTACCCACGAGAGTAATGCTGTCAAAATAGCTCCTCTTCTTATGTTTATATACTTTGAGAAGATTCCTGATAGGTCCATACCTCCAGCAAAACCATTTGCTAAAACATTAAAGGTGAGCTGAGAAGAGGCAAAAGCAAGCCCAAGAAAGAATGCCGCTGCCCTCGCTCCAGAAGAATAGTTTTCATTGAGCCAAGTAAGAACGATATCTGTTGGCAACCAAAGTTCATTCCCATATAAATCTTTCGTAGCAGAGGCACATAGAAGACCAAAGAGTGGCACAAGTGTACCGGATATTAAAATTGATGTTATTATTCCAAGGAACATTTTCCGAGAGGAGCTTGCATACCTTGAAAAGTCACATTGGTTGGTAACATCTGGAGATAATGCACCATACCAAATAGTCATGGCATATAACCACATCCATCCAATTTTCAGTTTCTCTATAGAAACACCCTCGTAAAACATCAGCCCGGGCCCTCCATTCTTAGCAAGGCAAGTTGCAAATATACCAATAAAGGCAATCCCACAGAAAAGGCAGGATATATTAACAAGTTTATTTAGTCTTTCGGGCCTCATGAAAAAAAAAAAAACTTGAATGATTTGAAAACATAAGAAGCCAATGAAATCTCTAGTTGTCATTGATACACTTTTCGAAAACGTATTACCCAAACTCAAATAATCTTTTGAAAGACTAGAGAATGTGACTACAAGTCCTAAGCCCCCGAGCCAACTCTGTGAACCGTAAAACACAATAGATAGAACAATCCTTATAATTACTCCTAATCCAGAGCCATAAACTCCAAATACCATTCTCTGACACATGGTGTAACCTATATGGTATTTTGTACCAGGAAAAGAATTTAAGCAAGTATAGGCAATAATAAGTAGATTTCCTAATGTAAGAGCTCCCATTGTATGTTGTATATTCAAACCAAGTCCAAGAATTGCACTCCCTGTAGACCAAGTCCAAATTGTAACGTTTGGAACAGCCCAATAACCAAAAAAAGACCAGAACCCCCAGATCATTCTATCCTGTCGTATAGGTTCTATATCTGGGTTTCGTAATAAAGAAACTGTGTCATGTTTGTTGTGAGGAATCTCAAGCTTCTTTTCTAATGTTATAAGTAGGTTATTGATGCTCATTCTCGAAATCAAGTCACACTACGTCAGTATCGTTGTTTACTAAACGATTGGGTTATAATAGGCATAATAGATAGAAAAGTAATATTTATATACACCAAGAGCTCATAAAGACAATTATCGATTAAGGTGATTTAAATCTTTTTGGTCGATCTGATAAGTGGATTTTGAAATACCCGCGCAAAATTTGATTACTTGTAACGATAAGGTATGCTTTGTCAAGATTTTGCGAGCTTGCCGTTATCAGGTAATCTACAGAATCTGATATCAAACGTTTTTAACCTCAGATACAAATTATGTTCAATGTTCAAAGTAAAATGATATCCGTTTGAATAAACTCTGTGTCTCATATTATATTAAATGGGATTTATCATTGAAGAAAAACAGAAGATATCTCTTTTTCTCATGAGACCATTTCATCGATAAAGTCGAACAATCAGTTGCAGTTCAGTAGGTCACAATATCTAAATATTTGTCTTGAGCATCGTATTCATCATCAAATTTACCACTTTTATGCAATCTCCAGACTCTGTTAGTCAATTTTAATGAGTTAGCAGCACTACCCGCACCCATTTGAGCAATCATCCTGAAAAGTTTCATAATCAAAAATTTATGCTCCTCATCAATACAGTTCAATCCAGCCACAAATATGGGCCACTGTATGAGTACAAAGGAGCTCTTTATCATCAAAGGAACCTCCTGAAAACTCTTTAGAAATGAAATTAATGATATGATTTTGGAATTTATGAATTGGACATGATGAGAATTATAGCACATACCGAAGCCTTTGCGGAATAATGTGACGATGGAAGCATACACATAAGATAAATGTGAAATATCTAGCCAACTTATTACTACATCTTTTCTATTTACCATGATTGGAAATAGTAAATCCCCTTGAGGAATGACTTGGTTATCGAAATCACTCAAATTCATTATGCCCTTCTCGCTGAAAAATCGAATTTTAGTTTGTTCGTGTAGCTCTGATAGTATTGTTATTAAAGTGAAGGTTTCATTTGAAGACTTTTCGTCGTTTCGTTTAGTATTCAAAAACTTAATTAAATTTCTCAATGGAACTATGCATGAGTGGTGGTATCCAAATAGCAAATTAAAGCCATCCTTTCTTAATATGCCTAGCTCAGTGAGGACCTGTCTTTCATTTTCAGTCCCAGGAGTTAACATTAAATCTATTTCAGTATCTTTCTTCAAAGTACCGCCTTTTTTAGAACTTAGACCAGCCAAAACTTCTATTGATATAAACCAAAATTTACAAAAAATTAAAAGCTTGGAGTTCTTGAATCTAGCATTTTTATTGCTCGGAATAGAAGAGTGCTTGACCAAAAGGTCCTTAGCTCCCCTAAAATGAAGTCTCCAATCTTGGTTCTCATTTGAAGCGTTCGATGATGTTAAAAGCAAAATAGTTAATAATACCATTTCAAGGTTTGAAGTCAAAACAATATCATCTCTAATGCCGTGACTCCTCAAAAGAGCAGGTTCTAAAAGTTTTAAACACTTCGAGAGATAAAAATAATGTGCCTCCTCGTCTTCCTGAAAGCCATTGTTTTTGAAACACATTTTAGCTCCCTGAGCCAAAATTGCAGCTAAAAGATACGATTCTTGAGAAGCAGAATCAAGTAAAATGTCTCTGGCGGGATTGAAATATTCTTCCTTTTCACTATCAAAAGAACTAAAGGGTTGTATAATGTTCGCAAATCCATTGTAGAATTCCTCAAGATACAATTTTTCTTGATTTTTTACAACTTTAATATGATCAATTGGCACATTTCGTGGAATTGAATCGTTATTGATCGGCATTTCTCCTTCTCCCCTTAAAGTTAGTCTACCAGGGATTACCATCTCAAAATCATCGAGGGGATATTTATTCGAGTTTTCACTAGATGATCTTAAAGCGAGATTTGATTCAAACATAATGTTTACCATCTTGTTTAAGTCAGATGCAAGTAAGCTGAGATCATTCTGGTTGATGTTATCTAGCCAATTTAAATTATTATTTGATGAATTACTTGTATTAGATGCGTATAGTAACTTTGAAGACAGATCTAAGTCCGAGGATACCGGCAGCGCTGGGTTATTACTTGGTGGGAACTTTTCACCACTAAAGTTACCAATCAGATGCAAAGGATGATCATTAATACTTTCGTTGTTTTGAAAAGGACTAGGGAGAGTATCATATATTTGGGGTGGTGAAATAGAAACAGTGGGATCGTTTGATTGATTTATCCGTACTTTTGATGAGTGAGCTTTGAGGCCTTCAAGCTGAGACGAATCTGTATTTTCCGAAGGCCCAGAATTTGTCTCGTTCGCTGCTATTGTACTGTCACTTGAAGCATGTTCTTTAGCACTTCCGCCCCGACATTTGCTACCTCGAGCTTGATCTCTATCACTTTGTTCTGTGTCACGATGTGATGCACGAGAAGCTCTATTCGAAAACTTCAGGCCCTTCTCTCCTCCAAAAGGATATAGACATTCTTTACTCAACCTCTCACATCGCCAGCAACGTGGTTTCCTTTCATCGCATTTAATTTTCCTTCGTTTGCACTCTTTGCATCCGCTCTTACTATAAGATCCCCTTTTAGATATTGGCACTTGGGTCATACTGAAAGTCAATGGGTTTTTTTTTTTGTTACCTATAGAACTCCAGTAGATTAAAATTCTATATATTTACGCAAAATGTTGAGATTTCCGAAGGTAAAATTTCCGTTTAAGCTCGATCCTGAATCGCTAACCACTATGTACAGGACAACCAAACAACTTGCAGCTAAAATGTTATTGTTCCGTCAAATTGAATATTAGGTGTGAAACACAATTAGGACTCTAGACATTGCGAAAGGGTTCCATCTATCGAGGACTGTATTTTTATTCACAGTAATTTCCAATGGGTGAACCCTTTGAGGCTTCATCCTAGAAACTATCCTAGATAAAAGTAAGCTAATTTATAATCCGTTTTTACAGCGTTCTTGGCACAATTTACTTCTCTATTCGCCCCCAGATTTTTGAAATGTATAAAGTGATTAGTTC
Source organism: Priceomyces medius (assembly GCA_030570455.1). Lineage (NCBI taxonomy): Eukaryota > Fungi > Ascomycota > Pichiomycetes > Serinales > Debaryomycetaceae > Priceomyces > Priceomyces medius. Next base: position 25,275 of record JAJLVV010000012.1, read on the forward strand.
ATAATTTGAATTTTCTGAATAAAGGTCAAGGAAGGTAGCCGCAAAAACAATTCATTACCGTTGGGTATAATGTGTGGCTATATACTGCAGCTGTCAACAGTTTTCAAACATTGGAAAATAGCATATAATATGATTTCTGTCCAATCAATGATCATTTATCATTATTATTAGATAATTTGCTGATCCTACAAGACTTTACCATTTGAAAAAATATTGGATGGACAAAGTAGTACATTAAGATCCCTAACCAGTGATTTTAATAACGCTTGATGGCTCCCCGGATTTAAATTAAACTAAATCGACAAAAGAGAATATTAAGATCTTAGGAATGCTAATGATTTACTCCAATTTTTAAAAAATCGAGAAATCAATTCTAGATCAAATATATGTGTCTATTAGGTTAATCTTTCCTTAGATCATAAGTTTATCCATCCATCTGCAATTTGTCTGAAGTATATTATCATAAAAACGCAATTTTTATACGATCTCACGGTATACTTACCGAAAAATCTGATAATAATAATTTGAGCCACACTACTAAGAGTGTGGATATATTAGCTAATTAGTATTAATTATACTACTTCACTTGACACTACAATCTTATCTTGCATACCGTAAATTACTATACCGCCACATTATATTCGAATAAAATCAGTGCTATAAATGCTTCGATTTTAATCAGAATTTTAGCTTTCTCTTCATAAGAGCAAAAATTTCATACATCTTTGAAGTACTTGATGACTTGGGGGAATTTAAGTAATTTTTTTCAACCAAAGGTTGCAAAATACTTGAGCTCAAATGAAGACGAGAAAAACTTCACTGATGAGAATAGTCATGAAACTTCTTTAGTCGATGAATGTAGACTGGAGTTTCCCCGGACTACGTACAAATCATGGGGTAAATTTGAATTCTTGAGAGTCTTTGATTGGTATCCATCCCACTACTGCAAAGAAGAGAAATGGCTCCTTTTGAAGATAGATCTCTTTGTTTTGGGCTATGGTGTAATTAACTTCTATAGCAAATACTTAGACCAAACAAATGTCAATAATGCATATGTGAGTGGAATGAAAGAGGAGCTTAACTTATATGGTAATCAATTTAACAATTTAATTACAATGTACAACATAGGCTATTGCGTTGGTGAGATTCCAGCTCTTATCTTCATGACAAGGAAAAACTCTTGGTATGTTCTTCCCCTTGCTGAATTACTATGGGGAATTTGTACGGTATGTTCCGCAAAAGTTACCGGTGTTAACCAATTATATGCGCTAAGGTTCTTAGTTGGGTTATTTGAATCACCAACATTCCCTGGTATACATTATTGTCTAGGAAGCTGGTATCAATCAAAGGAGCTTCATAAGCGAGCTGGTGTTTTCTTTCTCTCTTCTGCAGCAGGAACAATGAGTTCAGGTTATCTCCAGTCAGCAGCATTCAAAAATCTTAGCGGGAAATCTGGACTATCAGGTTGGCGGTGGATGTTCATTATTGACGCAATAATAACTATACCAACGGCATTTTATGGCTTCGTCTTTTTCCCAGGAATTCCAAAGTTTGAAAGACCCAAAGGACCATTCAGTAAGAAGGAATTACAGTTGGTGAGAACTAGAATGCGTGAAACAGGAGTTGCAGATCCTAAAGATTTAACACTTTCCATTTTCAAACGTATCTTAGGAAATTGGTATGTATGGGGCTTCAGTCTACTTTGGTGTCTTGCCAATAGCGCTTCCTATTCTTCTGCATTTTCACTTTTTTTGAAGGCTGATGGTGGGTACTCTATTCCTCAAATAAATAACTATCCGACAATAGGACAAGGGTATGGTGCAATCATGGCAATTATATTTTCTGCGGCTGTAGATATTTATCCAAGAGAGAAGGTGGTTCCACCCCTCTTCATATTGATATTTTTTGCATACATTTGTCTTTTGGTTTGGAAAATACCCATAGGACTAAAATTTGTTCTGTACATCCTTTCTTTCTCGTCATCAGCAAATTCACCAATATTTTTATCATGGGTAACGGATCTTATGAGGGATGATTCTGAAGGGCGTGCCATTACTTTGGCATGGATTAACTCATTATCATTTGCCTTCAGCGCATTTGTACCGAATATTGCTTATAATACCAAGTATTCACCAGAATTTAAAGCAGGGTTTGGTACTTCTTTGGGAATATACGTTTTTATTTTCATAGTCTTTTGGATTATATGCTTTCTTAGTCGAAGAGAAGAAAGGAATTTGGCTAAGCTAAAGAGTGAAGAATACGAAGAATCACCATTAAACACCTCGAAGGAAGATATTAGTGAGATTGGAAAAATTGATCATCAAGCAAAAATTGAATCGATATCCGTTAAAACAGAAGTGTCCATAAATTGATATATTAATTTCTTGGAGACTACGTGAAGAAAACTCTTCATTTATCTAATAAAGTTAGCTTATAGTCAATTTAATTTGGGAAAACTAGAATACATTTTTCTTGGTGTAACACTCAAGATTCTATTAGGCATTAAAATGAATCACCTGCTTATTGTTAGAACTTTTGAACAATGATAATTGCATCTTGTAGTCTTATATAAAATTCAAAACAGAAGTCCAAAGTAAATTTCAAGAATTGAACTAGAACTGTAGGATACACCTTAAGGCATGTGTCTCTTTGTACACGACTAGAGCCTTTTATTGGAGATATTGAATTTCCTGTTTCATCACCCCTAATGGAATTTGCTTTTTATTTTTATATTATCAATCATTTAAAGAGGAGAGCAAGTATCCACTTTCAACGTTGATTTCTTCCCTCTCTAGATGATGGACATATTCATTCACTTTGAAAGAGGCCAAAAATTTAGCAGATTTATCATCCTTATTCTCCACATTAAACCCATAGTATGTGGCAGCCACGCTTTCTTCTTCTATTGCCAAAACAAAATAACCTCTAAAATAGCCTTCATTCCATATAATGCCATTATTACTCTCCACTAGTTTCTCTGAAGTAAGGCGACATAGCGGTTCACTGTCTTTTTCTTTAAATGTGGAAGGAGAACTTACGGCTGTTCCAGCAAATTCTACTAAAAGAGATCCTTCGCCTGTTTTTGGATCATATGAGGAGTAGTCTGGTGAAACCTCATTAACCATACTTACATGAAAATCTCCACTTATTATCACGTTATTATCAAGGTTGTTATCCTTAATATGTTTTAACAATCTACTTCTTGAAGCAGTATACCCATCCCAAGAATCATGGTTTCTTTGCTTATAAGATGTTCCAGAAAGCTCCTCACTAATGGAACTCAAGTCAACGTCTTTGATAATGCACTGGCTAGCAATAATATTCCATTTTGTTGTATTTTCTTGCAAACTTCTCAAGAGCCACTCCTCTTGATCAAATCCTAATATAGTCCTTTCCTCCTTATTTTTAACATCAACTATATAGTCTGTGTTTGTATATATATCAGTAACATCTCTAGAATAATGCCTTGTATCTAGCATATTTAATTGGAATAACTTCCCAAATTTAAACTTTCTCCATATTTTCAAAGAATTGTGTTTGACATGCCTAATAGGCAACCACTCCAAATAAGCCTGTAGACCTGCTTCTCTTCTCAATAGATAATTATAGCCACTATCATATACACTTCCTCTCAACCAGGAGTTATCTGCGACTTCATGATCATCCCATACTAATATCCAGGGAAACTTGGAGTGTAATTGTTGCAAATCTTTGTCTGTCCTGTATGACAGATATCTTTCTCTATAGTCATCCAAGGTGTGGCATCCCTCTAATGGGATATGTTGTCTATTTAATGTAGTTCCATTTGTGTACTTATCATTAGCATATTCATATATGTAGTCTCCCAAATGAACTACGTAATCAACCAAATCTTCTTCCACAGGGTGCCTATACGCATGATAGTAACCTCCAGCATAGTTTGAACATGAATATACAGCTAACTTCAAAGAGTCAGTCAGGTCTTCGTTTGGTAAAGTCCTGGTTCTTCCTATGTTGGATATGGCACCATAGCCACCACTGAATAAATAGTAGTAGGTAGTGTTAGGCTTTAAACCAAGAACATCAATCTTCACTGTGAAATCAATTGCACTACTGGTATGTGTCTCTCCTCTGTAAGTTATGTTACTAAAATCTTCAGTCTCACTTATTGTTATATAGACCGGTATCACGTCGCTTCTTGATATATTTTGATCCTCCGCTGGTGTAATTCGGGTCCATAAAATGATGGACTCCAAAGTTGGATCACCTGATGCAACTGCGTGGTCAAAACTAAAATTTATATCACTCCTCAGTTCTCCAAAGATTCCATATTCTCCGATCCTGTTAAAGTTGTCTTCATCGAGGAGATATGTTTGCCTCTCTAAAAGTGAATAATTAATGTTTTCGATTACCCTATATGCTTCTACGAATATAATCGAGAATGATAAAAGACAAAATATTTTCATCCACTCTACTTATTTATCTATGTTCGGGGAATGCTTGGTTTCTCCTTTGCTTGGGAGGAGTCAATGATCAACTTATTTCAGAAAATTCTTAGACGATGTTCTACGAACGGGATTTATAGCTTCAAAGCGTACCCGTTATTACGTAATACTCATCTTCCACGTTCTATTGTGCCATATAATGCATCAAAAATGGGAGAGATAACCGAAGGCAATCCCTTTAACTGTACTGCATTAGTGAATCGAAGCACCATGCCTCTGCTTATAGACGCACGTGTTTTACCTGTTCTACTTTTTCGCAGCCAAACAATGCACTTTTTGAAGCAAAAACCGTTACACGTGCGACTATTAAATCGCAATTCGGACTTTCCGAACGGCTGAATAAGACGATGGGTTACGATGAACTGTAACGGGAATACTAATTGGACCTGATCTACCACGTTCCTTAAGCTATCGCCCGAAGGAAATTTTTTTTGCTCTTCTGCAATTGGAGTGATTTCGAGTCCATTACCGTTAGGGTAGATAGGGACCCGTCGATGAGCTTATATAAAGTTCATTTCCACGAAGTATTGAACTTGGTTCAAACAAAAAATCCAGAGAATACAGAATGGATACCGACAAGATAGATTTGAGCACTATTCAAAGTGTTAGGGAATTGTCTACTGATGAGGAGAAGCAGGAAGTGAAGGGTGATGCAAACTGGAAAAACATTGCCGCTGTTTTTACGGCGGGTTGTGCGTTTATGTCAGATGGATATCAGCAAGGTGTTATGACCATGGCCAACCCTACACTAGCTGCTTCGTTCTCTGGTTACACTTCCTCTTGGAGTACTATGGTGTCAAACTCAATTCTTGTAGCTAATATCATCGGTCAGATTACGTTTGGATTTTTTGCTGACAGAATTGGTAGAAAGCAAGCGTTTATTTATACGACGGCCATGATTATCATCGGTGCCATAATTTGTGCTGCTGCTAACGGTAAAACAGAGCATGGCCTTTTCTGGATGTTGATTGTCGGAAGAGGTGTTTTAGGTGTCGGTGTCGGTGGGGAATACAGTAACTCTGCGCCTGCTTCTATAGAAACTGCCAATGAAAGGTTGAGGAAGGAACATAGAACCATTCCTTTCATTTTGTCAACTAACCTACCAGTTGCCTTGGGAGTTCCGGTTGCGACTATAGTATATCTCATTGTCCAAGCAATTTGTGGAAAAGAGCACCCTGATGCCATTTGGAGAACTTGTTTTGCAATAGGAGCTGTTATTCCTCTTTCGATTTACTATTTTCGTTGGAAGATGGATCATTCAAGAAGTTTCAAGACTAATGCGATCAAAAAAAATGTTCCATATATTTTAATCATTAAAAAATACTACAGAGAAATAATCGGTACGTCTCTCATGTGGTTCTTTATGGATATGGTCTTGTATCCGAATAACATATTCAGCACCTCGATCTTGAGTGTAGCTATCCCGAACGCAACTTTGAGAAGAACCGCAGAATGGCAGCTCTTCTTATCAAGTTTTGCTATTATAGGTGTTTTTATTGGAATGTTTGCTACTAAATTCTTCTCTAGGAAGTTCATCATTATTTTGGGTTTTCTCATGTACGGTGTTGTTTCGATTACAGTTGGGGCTGCATTTCTGAAATTCGAAAAGATACCAGCACTTCTCATCATCTTTTATGCACTTCTCAATGGTATTATTAACTTTGGACCAGCAAATTTGCAATCTTTAGTTAGCACTGAGTCTTATCCAACAGCAATCAGAGCAACGTTATATGGTTTTGGTGCAGCTTTAGGTAAAGCTGGCGCCGCGATTGGAACACAAATATTCACTCCAATTCAAACGCACACAGGAAAACAAAATACATTCTTCTTGTCTGGAGGACTCTGCTTTTTAGGTGCAGCTATTGTCTGGTGGGGAGTTCCTGATTATGGAAAATCGAATTTAGAGTTTCTTGATGATGAACTTAATCGTTATTTATCGAGTCATGGATGGAATGGTGAAACCGGTGAAAAAGAATTTAAGCATACCTTAAAGTCCTGCACAGTGGAAGTAAATTAGCGAAACCTATTTAAGGAAATTCCGTACATAAATTGGTTGCAAGAAAGAGACTGCGAAATTTCTAAGCCCATATATTAAATATGCATTTTTTTAAGTATATCTGAAACTATAGAAAAGTAAGGAATATAGTGATCGAATAAAAGATTTAACATAGAAAGAAAATGAAATGAAATAAAACTGTCAAAACGCATTAAAGCATCTAAAAGATATCATAGAAAACTCCTTATGATCTCCGATCTTCAACGTACTTAATGACGTCGAAGAAACTCTTTTTGTAGAATCTCTCTTGAGTTGTTCTGTTGACAACCTGGAGACCAAACTGTTGATTGTAATCACCAAACTCCCAATTATCTGCAAACGACCATGCTAAAGCTCCCAATACTTTAATCTTATCATAATTAATGGCCTTTAAAATAGCATCTAAGAATGACCGATAGTAAACCGATCTATTGATATCGTATAATTGATCTCCAAGTTCTTTGTCTCTCTCTTTCCATTCTGGGAAACCGAATTCAGTAACAAAAATAGGTGCCTTGAATGTATCCCAGATATAGTTCAAGAATTCACGAAGTTCACGAGGTGTGATATAGACATAAGATTGGGATCTATATCCTATCTTCCAACCATCTCCCCTGGTTTGGCTCTGGTTCACACAAAGTGGCCAGAGTTCATGTGTTTGATTAGCGACACATTCATCAATTCCACCTTCGGGAGGAGAGACAACAGTATAAGTGTAAGGGTCTACACCAAAGAAATCAGCCCCAAATGAGACTTCTTTCAATTCTTCTGGGGTGAAGTGATATTCTGAGGTGTTAGTGAAAGTTGAAGTAAATGATTCAGGGTAGTCTTCTCCCAAGAATAAGGGGTTTGCGAACCCTCCTAATTGAATTTCTTGAAATCTATTGGCAGCCTTGACATCATCTTCATTATCAGGATCAAGTGGAACACCAAAATTGTCGCTAAACTTTATTCCAAACTTTCCTGTTCCTTTCAATTCTTCGTGATAGAACTTGTGCAACCTTGCTGTACCTTGTATGACATGCTTGTAACCTAAAGCGGAACCAGCTACAATGTATGGCTCATTAAAAGCAATCCAATAAGGCACTCTATCGGCATAATGTGTCAATACAATCTTTCCATAGTTGACAAATGCATCCACAAAGGTCTTATTTGCATACCCATAATTCGAGCTTATGTAGGCTTCCGACTCAAGGCCGTCAAGGAAAATCAAAGGAGTATCAAAATGAGTTAAAGTTATAATTGGTGTTATGCCGTAGTCTAAGCAAGTGTTAATAAGATCATCATAATGATCAATTGCTTGTTTGTTAACAGGTGTACCTGGAACAGCAAAAGGCAAAATTCTGGACCATGGAATTGTGAAAGAGTATGTTTTCACTCCAATTGCAGCCAACCTTGCGAGATCTTGCTTATACAAATAGTAATTCTCATTGGTAACATAGTTCTGTGGTTCATCACCTTTGGCGACTTCCTTTTCTAAATAAGTTGGTGTCCTCCCTTCCCTAGCAACGGCACCCTCAATTTGACCAGCTGATCCGGCAACCCCAAACAAGAAATCTTCTGGGTATTTAAGATCATCATCGAATGTGAAAGGATCTTCGGGAGGCAATATTAAGGATTCGGATGGGACTGGTGTTGGTTCGACAGTCGTGGTGTAGAGAGAGGAATAGGTGAAGTTAGCAACAGAAGCCGATTCCCATATCTTAGTCCAGGCATATTGACCATAAGGATCATCAGAATCTGTTGCAGTTTCACTAGCAGATGGGTCCCAATTACCCCAGGTAGTCGTTGATATTGACCCCAAAAGGTACGCAGCATCTGAATAATGAGGTGCATAGTACGTAGTTGTGGTAGGGGTTGGGGCTGCTGTCGCATAAACCGTTGTGCTAGCAGGGTAGAAACTAAAGCTTGAATAAGTACCACTGTCTTGAATATCAGCCGTGCCGTTATTAGGAACAGGCAGGCCTTGTATGGAACCAGCCAATAGTAAAATACTAATATATCTTGGTATCATCTTATTTGCAAATGGGTTTAGTTTTGCAGTCGAAGTCAAAATATCGTTAGAAATGTTAGAGGTATATATACCCTAAAATTGGACTTGGTATGAGTTAAGCCTACATATAATGTTAGCATATAACAAAGGAAAGGTATATTGTCTACACAATTCCGTAATGGTGATCCCCCATGCCATTCCATAAAACGGAATAAACGGAATAAAGCTGATTTCTAAGGTTTATAGAGAATTGCCCCAACAAGTGGATTTTAAGATGTATGGAAATTTATCCCAACAAGTGATTTTTTTAGATGTATTGAGATTTTTCCCCACAAATGTGTTTGTATTACTAAAGATACGGAAATATCCTTAGTATGACCTGTTATTGATCATTGTGTCGAAAATCTTTACTAAAGGCCTTGGAGAACTTACTTTTGTCGCTCAGTTTGTTATGCATGTATTCAATAATTGAAGAATGGAAAATTGTGTGGGGTACCGCACTGCAGATTGTGGTGAGACGGGAAGACTATTAGCCTCCACAATATGCAACCTTAAAAGGTACCCTACGGCACTAACAATAGACATATTCATCGAGCTTTATTGTTTATTGAGATTACTCCACATTCGGCAGCGTTTAAACATTCGAAGAAGGAATCGATTGGATAATTTTCCGACGTAATTTGTTATATTACCACAATATACATTTCTCCCCTCTGGATTAGTGATAACGGCCAATTGAATATGTGGAAAGAATTTTGCAAAGGTTAATGCGTAGCACATACAATTGCTTTTTCTGACTCACCTAATATTCCAAATAATGTAACAATTCCCGCAGCAGATTGAGGGTCAAGTTAATTTAACACTATCCTATAGAGAGTTAAAACAAAAGTTAAATCCAGAAGCCAATTAGACTTCAATGGGTTGTTTTTTCTTTCTACAACATTGGACTCGTTCATGTCAGACCTACATACGGTGATTATACCATACCCCCTCTCTTTCCAATCCTTTCATGTTCATTCTAGCATAATCCTTCATTCTCTTTTTTATTTATGTTCTTGGTATTCTTGGCCTTGCTGCAGAATGCAGGATGACACTAGTTGTGATAGGGGAACATGAATATATTGAAGCTGTAAATACTATGTTGGATTGATCAGATTTTAGGCAGTTTCTCCAAATTCCTATATAATAACATCCATCCTATGAGACGACCTAATGGTGACGATACCCTTATGCGGTTTATAGGACAGGGCTCGTATATACGGAAACATGTGTATGAATCCGATAAGTCTTAAGTTCCAGATTGGAGAAGGTAAGAGATCGGCTAACCTAAGTATATACTATAGTCTACCTGTATATTATTTAATAGTAATATTACTACCACCCTAACTGCTCTTTTTTATTTCGGATAAATTTTGAAAACCTTGAGAATACTTTCAAGCACCTAGATTTTTGAACACAAAGAGAAGCCTTTGATATCTGATTTCGAATTATGTATTATGTCAATTAAAACAGTATTCATATCGAATTTATATCCTATTATTGAAGTCAAAACTTTGTAGTGAACTGTGTTTTCCTAACAAGTTTATTCTAATAAAAGTCGTTTAATTGTTGTTAACTTTCAAGAATATTATGTTCTCTTTGACAGTGTAATCGATAGCATTCTTGAGATGTAGTTACCAGGACAAGTAAACTTAAATAAGACTTTTAACTTAAGTCTATTCAAGCAAATTGAAAATTAGAATTATATTCATAGCTTTGCCGATAAATCGCTACACGAAGGAATTTAAGTGGCAAAGAGACAGGAACCCTACGAGGTAAAATGCGTACGTATATGCAAACCCTTTATTTCTATGTGATTGATTGAATTGAAGGATTAAGTACTAAAACACTTAAATGAATTTCATTTGAATATGTCTCCTAATCAAGCTAACAAATTTCTGAAGAAAACAAGGAATAGAGTTCCCACTTCTTGCTTGCCTTGCAGGAGAAGAAAGATAAAGTGTGATAAGGAAACGCCATGTAACAACTGCACTAAGGCTAAGACTAGTCATCTCTGCTCATACGAAACCCAGAGTTGGGCCAGAACATTGGACCCATCAGAAGGGGGAACCGTTACGAATGAAATGTCATCATTAAAGGGAAGAATAAATTACCTCGAAGGACTTTTCAAACTTCACAAAATTCCTCTCATCGATGAATCCAGTCCATACCTGGACAGTGCCTCTGAGAGTCCTGAAGATTCAGTCATTTTAGACTTGAGCCAAAAGTTCGATGTCCTTACTATAAAAAATGAAAATGTTGTCCGTGTGGGACCTACGTCACCCATGGCTTTAATGTTAAATGATTCTAACTCCAAACCAATCTTTATAAAATTAGTACAAAGGGGAGAGCACCCTGCTGATGACTCTAACTTGAAAGAATTTAGAATAAATGAACTTGATTCAACTAGAAGGAGCATAATTGAGGAGATTATCTTGTACCTACCGAGCTGGACGACAACTACTTTGATGATAGACAAATTTTTTGATGTGTTCTATGTATTTGCTCCTATTGTGAGTAAAGAACAACTTCTTTCACAGATACAAAATATTTTGGAGATAAGCAATGATTCTATATTCATCAAAAGAGCAAGTGATGATGACTTTATTTACCTTTCCATTTTATTAGTGTTACTAAGGTTTTCATGTCTATCTCTTGATATCAAGCAGAAATTATCGTCTGAGGTGGGGGAACTGGATAACCTCAAGCAGAATTTGATTGGAAATATACCTTCAAATGATGTAAGCGTACCAGACTCTTACATTCGTATTGCTCAGCAAATTATTAATTTACCAGAAAATGCAATAAAATTCACTCAAGAAATTATCCAAGCAAGAACCTTACTAATGACATATAAAATGTACAGCTCAGATGATTTGCCTTATGATATAACTATATTATTGGGAGGGACTGTACTGATGGCAAGGTTACTTGGATTATCTGGTGATACATTCTTTCATGATGAAGCTTTGGATGCATCAGATGGATTCATGTGGAAGAAGCTCATAGCACAAATTTCATTTGTAGATGCTTCATTTGCATTTTATACCGGGGTTCCCGTATTAGTATCGAAAGAGGAGCTCGATAAGACTTTAAAATTCATAAATTCTATGGATATTGACTCTTTAGAGCCTCGTGATAAGCTGGTAATCCGCCTCATTTCCTTAAGACTATCCGTAACTGATGTTTTAAGACGATTCTTGATTGAGACACAAGAAAATATTGACCAGGTTAAGAGAAATTCCATCTTACAAGGAATAGCAGAGATAAACAGTTTGAGATATAAAAGGATAAGAAGCTATGACCTGTTATGCGTATCATGGTCATTAAGTAATGCCCCTGAAATAATTGCGGAATTTATAATGCGAGTGGATCTTGAAGTAAGGTTATTTACTTTACATTATTTATTGTTTCTCACTTGTAAAGACCCAGAAACAGACTTCAGAGAAAAGCATTATGTATTGGCAATGGAAAAGGCCTTTCTTCTATTAAAGATTTCCTGCGATTGTGCTGCAAGAAACGGCAGACTCTTTAATACTGAACTTTACGAGTTCGTATCTTTTCAAATTTGGAGTACAATATATAGAATTTTGCCATCACTTAGTGGAGCCTTGGTTCGAATTTATAAGCATGAAGTTTCATTAACCCAAATGGCCGAATCATTCAACTCTTCCGAATATGGTGACTTGACGGAATTTTTGAGTTTACTTCATGATGATGAAGAAGGAAGTATCGTCAATCTCAATATTGTTCTCCGTAACATTTATGATTTCCTCGAACAAAAGAAAGATGATTATTATTGCTCTAGTTTAGCACGAGCTTTGGGGGTATTTTCAGCTTATATATACACGAATTATTCTGTTGCGATTTTGGAACCCAAAGAAGTAAATGAAACAAACGAATTGTTATTCACTGAATCAAGCAGATATGATAACCACCTCGATAGTCTAAATTTTAATTTCTTACACTTTTTACAAAATCAAATAACTGATGAATTCTGAAATTTCAGCTTATTAAATTTCGAGCATAGGCTTCAAATCTGATATGTGAAATACATACTTTACAAGCTCATTTACGTGTCAGAAATCTCTTGTACTTAGGACACTATTATAGAAATACAAATTCTGAAAATAAAATTTTGTTTCAACAGAAAAATTCAATTGAAGTTGCAAAAATGTTCTTTCATTTCGACCATTGCCGCGAGGAAAGCACTCACAGGTTTAAGACATACAGAATAATTTCTTTATAAGACTTGACACCATCTATGAGTTCCTTAATAGTTATATGCTCAATCTCGGAATGAATATATTCAAATGGGCCAGGGCCAAACAAGTACCTTCTGAAATTTCCCTCGAGACCAAAAGCATCAGTTCCTCCGGTGAAAATAGTTTTCTCGAATCCTGGAACATCATGGTTAAAATGGACAGGCGCAAAACCGTGTGCTTCAAAAGTAACCCTTGGGTCTTCAGCAATAATGGCTTCCACTACTTCTTTAACTTTATCCAAATTATCAGCCACACGAATTAAAACTTTTGCTTCTGCTTCATCTGGAATGACATTTGCAGCGACACCTCCCTTTATAACTCCAATATTGACAGTGGACTCACCTAAAACATCAGATTTAGGAAGTTCTGCGTTGTTAAGTTTAGAAAGAGTCTTTATCAAAATGTCAATGGCATTAATTCCTGTTTCCGGTCTTGAAGAGTGTCCTGTTTTACCTTTTGCCTTTAACGAAATAGCATAGACCCCCTTGTGTGCAATAACAAGCTTCAGATCGGATGGCTCACCAAATATGACAGTTTCCCAGTTACCAGGGACAGTTTCATTGAAATTATTAATACCGTCACCGCCTTGTTCCTCTCCCACATCAAAAAGAAGGGATACATCACCATCTTTAATTTTTTGTTCTTTGAATAGCTCCTCCACTGCAATAATCTGAGCAGCTAAGGGGCCCTTATCATCTGCTGCTCCACGGCCATATATTTTGTCACCCTCAATGCGATAAGGAAAAAAAGGGGGAACCGTATCTGTATGAGCAACCAACAATACTTTGGTGTTCTTCTGCTTCCCTAAATATGCAAAAATGTTTGGTCTTTTACTATTTCCTATGTAATGCTTTTCTACCGTGAAGCCTTTAGAGCTTAGGTACGAACTCAAGTAGTCAGCTACTTTGCCTTCATTGTATGTAATAGATTCGGTCTCAATTAAATTTCTATGTAATTGGAGTAATTCCTTGCTTTCAGGATATTTATTTATTTCTTGAAGATAAGGATCCTTTGAAAAGAAATTAAATAGTTTAGAAGTCATCTTATCGGTTCTTAAAGCTTGCTTAAGTGTATGTGCCCCGTTATAATTGTACTCACAAAATCCTGATCGTAGTGTTTTATAATCAGTATTTATATCGCTCTAGAAAATCGCACACAATAGGAATGCACGCATTATTAATTGCATTTTATGTGGCTATCTAAGAAAAAATACAATATGATCTAATCTCATTGATAATAGACGCTTCAAATCTTTGATTTAAGCCACATACACAGGCTTGCCTTAGAGATGATTGAAGGTGCACTCGTTGGAAGTATACGAGATGATGATTATTTGGTCCGTTAAGACGCAGACACAGTATATCGGAGTCTATTGTACTGAAATTGTATCATTTAAGCGGTCAAAGATATCTGCCACAGTGGTTCGTATATTTTAGGTTTTTATAAGAAACGGAATTAAATTGTCCGCGATATCATAATCAGTAAATCAGAAGACATGCTGTGGCGATAAGGCGTAGAAATTAGACATGCTTAAATACCAATCCAAATGGCTTTTAATTAAATGCATCATAGGATAACAATAAGCAGCATGACGGAGGAAAAACAACTTTATGTTACAGAAGTTGCGAATTTGGAGAAGTCTTTGACTGAAGATGACAGGGTTGAGTCATCAACTCCCCATCTACCTTTTAAAACCTCATGGTCATTGTTCTGGTCAAATCAAGACCCACCCCAACAAAAGTCCAAGTTTTTCTTTTGGAATCCACCTGGACAGTCTAGTTTTGAAAAGAGATTGGTTCGTAAGATTGATTTTTTAGTTCTCAGCTATGTCTGCTTATCATATTTTACAAGGTACCTTGATGGAAACAATGTTACATCGGCTTACGTCTCGGGTATGCAAGAGGATCTCAACCTTCAAGGTGCTGATTATGCTTGGTTACTTCAATTATTTTCAGCGGCTTATTCAGTTGGGGGTATCCTTTCTAATACTGTGTTAACTAGAGTACGTCCTCATTATCTTCTTCCAGGATTCGAGATAGTCTGGGGCTTAAGTTGCTTGTTTATTTACAAAGCAAAAAACTTTCAAACAGTGGCAGGATTGAGGTTTATACAAGGATTTTGTGAAGGATCTGCTTGGCCAGCAATTCATTACATCCTTGGAAGTTGGTATACGCCTCAAGAGCTAGGTAAAAGAACAGCTATTTTTACTGCCTCAGGAATTGTGGGAACACTACTATCAGGAATTATTCAATCGGGGTTAGTCAAAAATTTGGAAGGTCATGCGGGTTTACCTGGCTGGAGGTGGTTGTTTATCATCGACGCCTGTATAACATTTCCTATAGCAATTTTCGGATTCTTCTTTTTCATTGATACTCCTTCACAAGCCACTCCAAGCTATTTTTTAACCCAAGAAGAAATAGAATTTGCTCGTGAAAGAACAAAGCTCAACGATGGAAGTAGCAGATACGATAAATTAGATTTTTCTGTGATAAAGAGAGTTTTCACCAGTTACAATTGGTATCTATTCGTTATAGTTTGGCTCCTTTGGGGATTAGCGAGTACACAAGTAAGCTATTTTGGGGTTGTGCTAGAATCTTTGGGCTATGATGTTTATCAGAGAAATAATATTCCAACAATACTGAGTGGTGTGGGAATAGTGGGTGCAGTGGTTTCTGGATTTCTCGTTGATATAAGGGGAAAACGTTGGGAAACAATGCTTATATTAACTGGTATTTGGCTCATAGGCGCTTCAATTATAGCAGCTTGGAACGTCCTGAATGCCGCATTGATAGTGGGCTTTTCTTTAATCGGTATATTTTATGCAGTTAGTCCAGTTATCGTGTCATGGTGCAACGAGCTTTCAAAAGAAGACAACCAAGTTAGAGCCATTACTCTTGGTTCTCTTAATTTCTTCACTGGACTATTGAGTATCCCCTATCAAATTAATGTCTACAATACAAAGTATGCCCCTCAATTCAAGAAAGGCTCAATTGGAACATTAGTTATTGTCATTCTTATTTTTCTTTCTACCTTTGTAATTCTTCAGTTTGACAGATATCAAAATAGAAAAAGGCATTATTTCATTACTTTGAAGGAGGATACTGAGAAAAGTAAATCAAGAGTATCAGATTCTGAAAGAGAAACTATATGAAAGGATGGTCTAGAACAGCAAATACCAGTATTTAAATTCATGGTAATTGTAACTTCTCCCAGCTACGACAAAGAAAGAAATGTACCAGTAAGCTATTTACCCGGGCCAGCTATTAATATATCTATTCATTCTATCCTATATATTTAAATAAAAGAGTTCATATAAAATACTAATATGAGTATTTTTTTAACCCGGCTCGTAGAAATGATGTTAACATTGATAGTTCAAAGTTATTCCTGTATGATAATTTTGCAGCCACCTTTTTTCGCCTTATCATGTTCGGAGTGAGAGTGATAATTCCATTTTTAAAAGTAGTAAGTTTAGTGAAGAAAAAGCATTTTTCTAGGCAAGGGAGATAAATAAGGCAAGAATTAAATCTCCGTAATTAAGTTGCTTAACCTTAAACATGAAGCTACATTCCGCGGTCAACTATGCAATTAAGATGTAATATGTAAGGTATGATTGGAACTTTGAAAATAAATTTCTTTTGGTTAATGTATGCGAGCTCTTGGGCTTCTAAAATTTGCTTTTCCCTGAGATAGATGCCCCGGAAGGCGATATCCCAGGATGGATCTACATCCTATTGTAAATCTTTCGGAAAACACCGTTCTATTGTAAATCTCAGATGGGTAGCACTTGACATCGACAGAAGATTTTACATACAGGATTACAAATGAAAAATTCAAGGCAAAGTTGTCGCAATTTCATACACAGTTTTACTAAAGTTGAAAGTTTAATTCTTTACGGGCCGTTAAATGATCAAACCAATTTCTTACTACCAGTTCCCCAACGTAGCTAATTAGCATAATGAGTTAATACATCTGCATATCACCTTTTATTTTTTACCTTGTTCAAAAAAACAGAAATAAAAGATGCATTCTTAAAGTGTGGTTCTGTCACGTGAACTAAGCTATTTAAGCCACTATATCTGCGATGTCTTCAAACTAGATCAAGGAGATATAAATTCAGTAGCAATTTTCATTTCAATCGGATCGTAATGTAGCTATTCCCACTTCAACATTTCAACTGTGAAAATGAGTAGAGTAAACTCAAACACAAGCGACGACAAGAAAGGGATTTCAAACGTCAGGAATGACGTCTTCGACATAGAATCATTTTCTTCTAATTCTGAAAAGAGCATAAAAAATGTCTTTCAGGACCCTGTTGCTAGAGAATATTATGAAAGATTATACGAGGAGAGTAATTATGAGTGCCGTCATCTCTTAGATCCAGAATTGACCTGGTCTCCGGAGGAAGAGAAGAAGATTCTTTGGAAGAATGATTGGTATGTGACTTTTTGGGCCTTTATAATGTTCACTGCTTTAGATTTTGACAGATATAACGTTCAACAAGCATTATCGGATAATTTGTTGGATGACCTTAAAATGACAACTGATGACATGAATTTAGCGAATACTATCAACTTAGTTTGTTTTTTAGCTGCAGAATTACCATCACAATTGATATCCAAAAAATTAGGTGCGGATGTGTGGATTCCAATCCAAATATCTTTGTGGTCGGCTGTTGCCATTACTCAGGCTGCAATTACTTCAAAGACGGGCTATTTCGTTACAAGAGCACTTGTTGGAGCTCTCGAGGGTGGCTTCATTTGTGACGTGTGTTTATGGATGTCTTACTTCTTTTCTGCAAAAGAGTTACCTTTTCGCTTATCATTATTCTATATTGCGAATCCTTTAACAAGTGTCTGGTCAAGTTTGCTCGCTTTTGCATTACTTAAAGTCCATACACCACAAATCAAGGAAGGATGGAGATGGTTATTCCTTATAGAGGGTGTTATAACGTTAGTAGTTGGTATTTCTTCATTTTTCAAAATGCCAGCATCTGTTGTGGATACTAAAAAATGGTATCGTAAAAAGGGTTGGTATACTGAAAGAGAAGAGAAGATACTTGTTAATAAAATTTTGAGAGATGATCCTTCTAAGGGTGATATGAATAATAGAGAACCGGTTGGACCAAAACAATTACTCAAAGCTTTGACTAACTATGATCTTTATCCAATATACGCCGTGCGTATATTAGGAGATATCAACACTTCCCCTGTGAACACATATATGACTTTAACATTGAAAAAACTTGGATTTTCAACTTTCAAGACAAATGCCTTAACGATACCTTACAATATTCTTACTATTATCACTATGCTCATTACAGGGTATGTTTCAGTAGTTCTCGAAAGCCGAGCTCTAGTAATAGCAACTGTTCCGATATGGTGCATCGTCTGCTTCTTTCCTTTAAGATATTGGCCAGGTTCCCAAGTTAATGCTTGGGGAACATGGGGTATACTTACAGTGTTGTTGGGACATTCGCCTATTTGGGCGTTGACAATTTCATGGTGTTCGTCTAACTCAAACTCCGTTCGTGATAGGGCAGTATCTGCTGCAGTTGTTAACATATTCTCTCAATTAGCTTCTATCATTTCAGCGAATATATATAGAGCTGATGATGCCCCAAAATACAATCGTGGAAACATCAATTTAATTGGATGTGCTTTTGGTGCTCTTGGTGCATGTATTTTTGCAAGATTCTATTACATTTACAGGAATAAGCAGAAAGATAAAGTGTGGAACGCATTAAGTGATGAACAGAAAGATGAATATATTCGCACAAGCACAGATTCAGGAAACAGACGTCTTGATTTTAGATTTGTATATTAGTTTTTAGTGTGGATTTTGCAGAAGAGTAAAGGGACATGTACATTTACTCATTCATTTATTAAATATAAGAACTAGCGCATAATTAAAGTAAAACTAAGAAAAACTGGCAGGTTTTTAGAGCAATCGTTTGTACTTCGCCCGAACCTATGATTATATGTTTCTCCTGATTCAGGAAGAGCGAGTATGGCTAATTGTAAAAAGAAGTTGCTTTACATTTCCTGTCAAAATTCAAAGGCCACCTTTCGCAAGAGGTAAGAAGCGTTACGACATAACCGAGAACTAAAGAATTGAACTTGGAGACTCTTAAAATATATACATTTTTTGTATAGGTCGTTTACTATCAGGCAAGAATGGAGAAATACGTTCAATTTTCGATGATCAATGCCGCCACTTATATAAAGTGTCACATCAAAGTATTTTTGAAATTGCACATTACCAGTCTAACACTCTTTTATGATGTGCAGTACCTTCTAGAATATGGAGTTGTAATTATACAATCTCTATGTCTAGTATGAATTAGAACTGAGTTATAAAAATTGAGTCAACCTCCGATGAATTTACACGAGTCCTCCCTTTTATGCCCCATGCGTTTTCGATTCAAGGGGAACCGTGAAATGATTGAATTCACACTATAAAGGCCGGTCTTATATATTATTGTATACTATTTATGGGTATCAACCTTGTCTTTATCAACTTCCGTTCGGTCTCAGTTAGACTAGTGGAAGTTCTTTAAAATGTCCAATGCAAACAAGTGATCCTCTTCTTGTGCCAACCCACTCACTGTTAAAGCGGCTATGACACTGTCATTTTCATCTATCCTTATCGGAATACTTCCACCATGAGTCGCGTAATCCTTTGACGAAACATAGAGCCCTTCTTCAATCAGTTTATTCTTAATTCTGAGTTTCTGACCAATGAAGAAACTGGATCTTTGATATCTGAAGACAACGTTTCTTTTTCTCCTGACCCACTCATCATTGTCAAATGACGATCCTCTACCGGTAACGGTATGAAAAAGCACATGTCCTGTGGAGGTAGTGATATCTATGACAAGCGGTTTATTTTTAAATTTCTGCAAAGCTTTTTCCCTTGCAAGAACGCCTATATCCCAAGCTACCGTAGAATTGAACAGCTTCAAAGCAATAGCAGAACCTTCAAGTTCTTCCAACTTCTCCAAAGAATATTCATAAATTTGAGCGACCATTATCAATTAGCCAGATACCGGGTCAAGCTGCCTTTACTCTAAGAACCTTTGATATGATTGTTCGATTCGGAGCCTGTTTTATAAGCCCCGTCGAGATTTCTCTTGCGCGATCGAATTTGTCTTGCAATTAAATGGGCTCTTAATCCGTGGGGGAGCTCTGGAAATGTAAACCAACCATAGATATCATTTGCAATATATGCAAGAAACACTTTAGAAAAAGATGGTTTGAAATGAGTACTATCCACTATCTTTTCTTGGAAGAAGTAGCTCAAAGGCTCATTTTTTTACATTTACTTCGTGATTTTAATTTATTGCATGGATTTTCAAATACAAAATAAGTACAATACAAGTAGTATCTTAGAAACCTAAAACAAGTTATAACTAACTGAATATATCTAAAATTTCATACGTAACGAGTGTCTTTATAACTTACACAAGATAATACTTCACCAATTCTATATCTTTCGCCATCATACTCAAGCCATTTGGTATAATTAGACTCTTCTGTCCACCCCATCGGTCCTGGTCCCCATGTAGGTACATAACAAGCTTCACCCCAAGAACATTTTGAAGAACATTGTGTAAAAATGGGCCAATGAAGATCTCTAATGAGCTTATTGATAGAGTTTTTGATACGCAAAAGTTCTTTCTTATAATGGGGTTTTCTATCCTCGTTTGGTTCAACATATAGATCAACAAGAATGTTCCGGGAGAGATAAAAAGTTTCAAATATGATGGATGATATAATGGATTGCACCTTGAAAATAGAAGAGAGAATCAATATTTCTGAAGCAGAAGTGATTTGGTAGCTTGGATGAACATAGTCTAAAATACTAGAGTTGAGAGCATCACTCATTTTCTCATTTTCATCTCTTATCTCATCATCTGAATAGCGCCTCACGAAGTTGTATGTTAAGGCAGTCAAGTTTCTTGCCACTTTATCAAGTGATTGAGGTAAGTTTTGATGATATTCAAACTCAGTTAATGAACTGTTCAATTGAACTAAAATAGGGCCAAATTTATTGACAATATTGTTAGTAGCTAATTGCCAATTTGTTTTTCGAAAAGGATCTATCGGCTCATCAAGACTTTTTTCGACTTCACTAATAAGATCACTTTTAAGATCTTCAGGGATATGATTAAGTCTTCTAGTGTAAGTGTCTGGATCAATCCAAGTCCGATTGAGAGGAGTAACCATTTTTGAGAAGTCAAGTAAAATCCTGTTTTCACCTTCATTAACCTGATTGCCTGCAAGAATAAGTTCGTATCCACTCATGTATTTCATGACATCCAATATATCAGAAAGATTCTTTCCTAACATTGTTTCAGGCGGAGACGGTTCACTGGGGAATGACATTAAATCAACTTCATTAAATATAGTCACATTAGAAACTAACTCTATCTTTTTATAAAAATCACAAAATATTATTTCATAACCTATCTCCAATCTAACAATTCCCTCTAGACCGAATGATTCTCCCCATTTACAGATTTTTTCAGTAGCACTATATTCATCAACAGGATCATCCAATTCTTTTTGTCTGCTGAGAATCAACTGTTGATCCGTTTCAGGTGCAACCTTAGCAGCAGAGGCACCATCCAAATATAAAACCTTAGTCAAAGGTTCGGTGTTTCTAAAAGTCATCAAATTTGAGCTCCCTGACGGTCCAGTGTGTACATTATCTTCTCTTAGAAAATAAGAAAACCAATGGCTGAATTCGTAGTCCATTGCAACCCATTCAAACAGACTAGGAATTTCATTAGAAGTTGTTGCATGATAGAAAAGAGTATTAGGTGGGATATATGCCGGTATAAAGGAAACGCCAACTGGATTCAAGTTACCACTTTTCTGTTTAAGAGCACCATGGACCGTATTGAATACAGCAGAAGCATTATGAAAGTCAATGGGGTTTTCTTCAAAAATTTCTTGGGGGTTCTGAAATGGAAATTTGTTCCCTTCATTGTTTAGATTTTTGAGAAATTTTGAGATAGGTTTTCCAGGGATTGCATCCAAAGAGCCACTGGCGATAATTATAGCTCCTAAAAACACATTGAGCACCGCTGATAAAAGAGCAAGTTTGAATATGAGGCAGGCCTTACTCATTGTTTGCTCCAGCTTATAGGATGTTTTCATAAAGAAGATATGATTTTAGAGTTTCTAGGGTCTCTAAAGGTTATAGTGCAGGTAGTGCGGTTGCCCTCCCCCCTGAATTTTTCCAACTCTTATGGCCTCATCGATAGCCGACCTCGGTGTTTGATATATACGTATTTGAAAGATTAACTTTGAAGCTTGTGATAATTTTGATAGATCTTACAAAGTACATTTACTTCATATGTAATATATATATATACTACAATTAATACTACAATTAAGTTACATTAACCTCATTATTGAAGCGTATAATTGTTTCGCAGCCATTATATACCTACGGTCATAACCCATATGTTCAAACAGCTGAAATTGAAAGTTCCTGTCGAAAAAGGTATGCATAAACATCAATGATGGTTATGTAGTTAGGTTTGAAACCAAAAATTCAGAGACGCTATTTAAACAGAATTTGTTCTCAATATCACCCATCATTACTCTCTTTTGGCCTTCTTTGAGAATAAAATCCAAGCTCTCTACGAAGAACAAACAATCATGAATACCTCCCTTCTCCAACTTGCAAATAAGTCTTTCTCTTCTTACGTCCACAATATCTAACCACTTTTCAATCCCTTCCCTTAATATTTCCCTTTCTCCATATATAACTAGGGTTCTGCCTTGTTCCCGTAATGCATCAACATTTTCCCAAGATTCCTCAAATAACAGCAGAGTAAAATCTATCCATCCATGGGCGCTCTTAAGGTCCACATTATCCGTATACCAATCACCCAACTTAGTATCCGAAGAGCACAAGTCACCTGATGTATTTACACCATACTTGGAGGGAAGTTGAGGTTTTACTGTTGGCTCAACCCAAGGTGACAACAATACAAGTGATTTAGGCTGGGGAAGTTTATCAACTAAAGAAAAATCCAAAAGGTTTTTGAATTGGGCTGCAGCTTCAGAGGGGTATGCTAATATTCTGCTAATTGCCAAAGCTAAATTTCCACCTGCCGAATCCCCTATAAGACTTATATTTTGAAATCCTTCTACAGCCAAAATTCGGTAAATTTGAATAGCTTCAATGATTTGCACAGGATAATTGTGGCCATTGGCAGTCAAGGAGTAGTCCACAAGGAGAATAGACGTTTTGGTCCTCAATTCCTCTGGCAAGCTTCGATATAGTACCAATAACCCAACTAACTGGGAATCCAACATGCCTATAGCATATCCTCCTCCATGAAAGTACATCAACACCTGTTCCTTTCCCTTCTCGATTTTAAAAACTGGGTCAGGTCTCACAAGCCAATAACTATTCATACCTAGCTTTTTACCATACTGAAATAGTGGATTACCCAGAACGATCTCTTGAGATCGGTAACTCTCTAAAAGATCAGGCAATGCCTTGTTCACAAAGTACCTGAGATCCGCTTTAGTATAAGCGGAAACAAAGAACAGTTCAATACGGATTATAACGTTTTTCCATACAGAGTGTGCAAATTCAACATTAGTATTGGAGTATATAGTTCCTGTCGTATAGAATTCAAATATGGTGCGTACTTCAACTGCTGGTATACATAGAATCTTCCAGATAAAATACCATGACACCATACTCAAACTACTTAAAAGGGCATTTTCCTTATTGTCTATATTATCTGGCTGGACCTTATCTATTCTACTAATATTGCTGTGTAAGTTTGTAAATTCTACTTTATTACATAAGCACGTTATTTATAGAATCTTACAGATAACACTTCATGTAAAAAAAAATATGGAGCTCAAATACAGAGGCATTGCTTTATCCGAAGCTTACCAAATGTAGATTTCCTTTATAGCCGAAGGAAGACGCTCGATTGAAAAATAAAGGAATAGCCTTCTCATGATCACAGTTCAATTATAATCTTACTGACCCAAAGCTTAAAATATTGTCTTTTTAAATTGCCTCGCAAATTGAACCCCAGATGCATTACGCTTGTTAGCGTAAACTTCATCGCACAAAGAAGACTATGCCGACTTAGCCTCTTATCTAGAATCTGGTTAAATTTTACCTGTATATAGTAAAGATTATTTTTAGTAATTTGATGATATTCTATGTGATGCCTTTATTTAAGCACACGCAACTTTTCGTAACTTTGGAAAATTCAGCAGGACCTGCCCAAGTTTATAGTGACGGGATATATGTAGCATGTCTTTAGAGGAAACCAAATCCAGCATTGGAGTACTTTCCACTATGCTTCGAACTCAAAAAATTGGGCGAATAAGACCTAGACATATCAAAAGAATGCTTGTTAGCCAATGGTTTTATATTTCTATGCAATTAATGATGAACTTTATTCAGGTCATAGTTACTTTTTACCTAGCGAGTCCATACACACCTACATGCTGCTCTGGTTTACTCATAATGCTGGGTGATGTGTTATTAATTATTCTTCTTATCATCGAAAAATTTAATGACAAAAAACCACAACAAACTCGTATAAATATATTGAAGATTATTAAGGCTATAAGACAGTTCATATGGATTGTGTTTATTGCACTGATAGTATATAAAGTTATTAGCTTGGGTTTCGGAACCATCAACAACCCTCTTGATTTGCTGGAAAAAGACGCAAAAGTAATCGACTTGTCCCTACCTCAGAGGCAAGCAGTTATGGTCGTAACCATATTTTCAATATTCTTCGACTTAGCAGCAATTACAGTGCTATGGGCCTTCAAGTCTAGCTTTGTATCATTGGTTTTCGGGTTTTCATTTATATTTGACTTCGTTTTAGGTATCGTAGAAATACAGCTTGTTACGAGCCAGATTGAATCTAAAGCCGGATTTAAAAATATTGGGCCATTCTATTTGGCAGTCAGTGCATTCACTATAGCTGGTGCAATTTTGGGATTTAGTATTTTAATGACAATAACGGCATCTAATAGATTTTCTGATATTTTCCGAAGGTTAATTCTATTCTTAGATGCATATTTGGTGATTTTAACGGTTCTTATTACAATAGCATTTGGAACATCAGTTAACATTCTGCAAGAAAAAGAAAAAGATTTTAAAAAGACAATCCCAATTATGTTTGGTGCCTGCTTATTCGTAAATATTGCTGCAATTTGGAGTTCCACTAAGCTAAGGATGCGCATTCGTCAAGAACTTGCTGCAGAGGAAATAGACCTCAAATCTCTTAAACCGTATCAGAAGGCTGCATACTCCAAGTTAATTTCATCAAATTCAAGGAATAATGCTGGTGTTTCAGGTGAAGAGATTTTGTCTCTTATGGAGACTTATTCCGTTTCCGAGTTAGAAAACCTTGAGTGCATTGTTTTGAGAGTTTATAACCCTCGAAAATCTGACAAGCTTCTAGCCCCTGATATTGAAAAGATCTTAAGTGAAAAATTCCGTAACGAAAAGTTCTTTTTTGACGATAATCAAAATGATAGATCAAATGAAGTCTTAGATTCGTTAAAGCCAATGTCCAAGAATCAACGAAAGAGATTACTTAAAAAGAAGAAAACTGTACAGTTTCCGTTAACCGGTACTTCAGATGAAGATTTCAAAGAAGAAATGGCATTTTACTCTGATCTTAAGTCAACAGAAGCATTGGTTTTACTATCTATTGTGAAACACTATGATATCACAACAGCAATCCCAGGTCGCTTTGGGAGAATATCATCGAAATTATTTGGTGCAAAATCACTTACTAAACTATTTTGCATCAAGATTGGTCTTTTGGCTTTCCATTGGCCGTTCCGCCATTCCATTTTCTACTGTAACA
This sequence comes from Priceomyces medius, assembly GCA_030570455.1. NCBI lineage: Eukaryota > Fungi > Ascomycota > Pichiomycetes > Serinales > Debaryomycetaceae > Priceomyces > Priceomyces medius. Next base: position 50,971 of record JAJLVV010000012.1, read on the forward strand.
GCACAAAAAACATGGGAATAAAGAATGCACTTATCTTCAATGCTATTTCTAATTTCAATAAGCGTCTGCGTCAGAAATGCACCGTTATTATTGATCCCATGTATTCTAGTGCTCCTACTGACAATGCAATTGATCTCAGTGGATGGATTGGAATAAAACTTCCTCCTACAAACATTATTGATTTAAGACCCTACAAAAAAGTCGATACGCAAGAATTCTTCAAGAGCATTAAATACCGAGTACAGTCAGAATCATTCTTTAACGCAGGAGGTATTGTTTTGGAAGATAAAGACCACTTGAAAACAAACTGCGAAAAGGCGTTAGACTTATGGTCTAATATCGCAGTTTCAAGAAACGAGAATGGTTTCAATGGCTACTTCGCTACCCCAGATCTTAATTTTTTTGAAACTTTAGTTACATATGATAATCAAGGGGGCAAAAGATCTTTATTGTTCCTTAAGATCGACGATGACATAGTTGCTTCCTGTGTTCTCTTCAGATTAGGCGAAACAATTACATCCGACCTTCAAGGTCTCAATTACGAAAAGGGCAGAAAGCATAAGGCATACTTTGTAATGATGGAAGCAGTCATCAAAATTGCAATGGAAGAGGGTATAAACTATGTTGATTTTGGTCCAACAACTGATGAAGCCAAACGCAATATAGGATGCCTGTCAGTTCATTTGACTGGTGCTTTGTATACAACCATTCCATTTATTTCTGGAATCATCAAGTTTGCAGCTAAGAGAGTCAAGACATGAAACTTTCAAGTATGTACTTACAATTTATTAGAACCAAATATCATAGTTATCAACTTTATTTCTAAAGATATAGAATCGATACGATGATTCTACTTCAATTCATATACTAAGGATTTAATAGTCTGAAATTTGTATACTAATTCAAGTAGACATGAGAAGCATGTTAATTCTAGAGCATCTATTTATTCATCTACAATTAAAACTTTCATAGCTTTGGACTTTGGATCACCAGCTACCTTGAAAGCATCAATAGCATCTTCAAGTTTGAACCTGTGTGTGACCATGTTATCTAAGTTCACAACGCCTGCATTATACAACTTGATCACAGTAGGCCAAGTGTTGGCGTATCTGTACTGGAAAGAAACAGTTATTTCTTTCACAGAAAGAAGCATAAAAGGAATTTTCTGGTAATCTTTCCCGACTCCAATTACATGTAATCTCGCAGCAAAATCAAGGGCATGGGTAGCAAGTTCTAATGATGGTTCGACACCAGTGCAGTCAATCGCAACTTCAAATTTCTGTTTACCATTGTCTGTAACTTTTGCAAGGTTTTCTTCCAATGTGCCAGTCACCAACACTGGATTAACTTGTGGGATTTCTTTCTTGATGAACTTGAGTCTTGACTCATCAATATCAGTCACGACTATAGGGCTGGCTCCAGCCAGAGCTGCACATTTTGCTGCAACAAATCCGATAGGACCAGCACCACATATAAGTACAGATTTTCCGAATAATAGTCCAATCTGTCTAACTCCACAGTAAAGCACAGAAAAAGGTTCCAATAATGCACCTTGCTCATAGGTAAGATCGTTGATCTTATGGCAGAACTTTGAAGGATGTTTGATGTAGCGTCTTAAAAAGCCATGGATAGGTGGGGTGGAACTGAATTCAACGTTGTCGCAACCATTGTATTTCCCAGTCAAACAACTGTTACAGGATTTGCAAGGAATTCCTGGTTCAAGAGCAACCTTATCCCCGACTGCCAAGTGAGTGACACTATTTCCAATGGCTATTACTTGACCTGAAGATTCGTGGCCCAATATATGTTCGTCCCTGACCACCATCGTTGGTCCGATCTGACCATGCTTTTGGAAATGAATATCAGAACCGCATATACCAGTGCATCTTACATGCACAAGAACCTCGTCTTCGGTAAGATCCTCTGCCGTTGGAACATCAATTTCTTTAACATAAAGATCGTGCTTTGGGTTAGTGAATACCCCTATATTTTCTCTTGCCATCCTGGTCTGCTTAATATGAAATCCAATGTTCCCAAAAGCGCTTAACAGTCATTATAAATATAATTTTTTCATCTTCAAAAAATGATCAACGGAGATATGCATGGGCACAAAGTATAAAATCTCCATTATTACCCCTAACGCTCCTTTGTTCTAGAAATTGAGGTAATGTTCCACTGAGAGAAAGCTATACGTCTAATTTGCCTTTACATCCCCGAAAATTTTACCTTTAGTTTGTTAGTTAGGACTAGGAGAAGGAAATAGTGGGGGATCTAGTCGGTATTCGGATTGTTGCGAATTTGGAATGCAGTAATCCGACCTGGGGTAAGCAATTGAATCAATCCTAACAATAGTCAGTATTACCGACTATTGAATTGACTTCAAATATATTAGAGCTGTTACTTCACAAGTCATTGAGCACTAGAGATTATTGATATTAATAGAATAATGTTCGATTTATTTTCACTTAAAGGAAAGGTTGCTTTAGTAACTGGAGGCACTAATGGAATTGGCCTTGGTATGGTGAAAGGCTTGATTGGGGCTGATATCGACCAGGTCATTTTAACATATCGCTCTGAAAGCACATTCAAAAAGGCGGTTGAAACATTAAAAGAAGTGAACCCAAAAGCAGTTATCACAGGAGTTTACGCAGACTTTCTTGATGGAACACCGGAACAAGAGTTGGTAAATAGAATTTCTGCAGAAGCTTTTGCAGGTTCAAAAACGAAAAAAATCGATATATTGATTAACAACGCTGGAATTAACAATCGTTATCCTTTTGCAGATTTCCCCCAAGACAAATTCGATGAGGTTTTGCGTGTCAACTTGAATATCCCCGTGAAATTGACTAAATCTGTGGGAAACAAGATGTTGGAAAGTAAGACCAAGGGATCTATAATTTTTACAGGTTCACTTTGTTCTTTTCAAGGAGGTGTGGACTCCACTGCTTATGCCATTACAAAGGGTGGAGTTAAACAATTTACAGAAGCTCTTTCAAATGATTGGTCTTCCAAAGGTATTAGAGTAAATACAATTGCACCAGGTTACATCACTACAAACCTCACTGAACAGATCGACCCTACATTTCAAAAGACTTTGATTAACAGAATCCCTATCGGCAGGTGGGGAAACCTCGATGATTTCCAAGGCCCTGCAGTATTTTTAAGCTCTGAAGCAAGTGGTTATGTCACTGGAGAAACGTTGGTGGTTGACGGCGGATGGTTATCATATTAGAGTTGAATCCACCAACAAATCTGATGGTGATGAATTTCTAATGATGATGGATTCTATGCTAAATGCTTCGTACACTTTTTTATGTAGGCGATTGTATAAACTTTTTACATATTACCAAGCCATAAACAATAGAATTTCACTCTGGAGAAAAGTTAGAATGACATTACATGCAGCTAAGGATGTCAAATAATAAAAAATCACCGGTGTGTATATAAATATCAATTTGCAGCAAATAGTGTAGAGCTCTGTTGATCAGTCTTTTGACCAACATAACCCATGTATAAATAAGATAATTTATGAGCACATATAGAAAATTATAAGTTGAAGGTTAGTGTTCTTACCAGTACACACAAGAACTGACAACTCAAAGCAGAAGCTAGCAAACTTCCTTTTCAAAAAGAAAGAAGACATGAGATTATTGGAACAAAGATTCAACACCGATAACAAAAGTAAAAAAAAAAGTAAAAAAAAAAAAAGGAAAACTCTGTGTCTAAGAGCCATACAAAACAGTTAACAGCTTTTCCTTACTTAATCTCTAATGGGATGGAAAAAACATTATCATTGTGTTTAAATACCTAAAAATTAAAGCAATTCTAATTCCATAAGATAACACTAAATCAAACCTCTTGTTCCCTATTTTTAAATTTTTCAACCAGATACTTCGGCAACTAGTAAACAGAACGTATATGCTTTGACTTCAGAAATCACCAAAACATTATGTGTGATAAGTTGGGACTTCGACCGGAGAAGCGCTTAAATTATAACAGGTCCGCTTCTTAGGATTAGTTTTCATAAATTTATAAATTTTAATTTAGGTCTTTCTTATTCTACCTGCCCTTCATCTTTTTTTTCTGAGGAACTTGTCTTATTTTACAACTGCACTTGTTTGTAGTATGCTCTCATATGTAGTCCATTAACTCCTAGTAAACTCCTTAAGACTGATTCTCCAGTTTCTCAAATCCTTTCGTCAACTAAGAGCTTTCCATTTTAATATCCATTTCACTTGTTCCTTATAACAAATACAAGGGTATTCAATGCTCTGTGTAGTTCAAGAGTGTCCATTTTCTGAACTTTGATCCTCACATCCGGCGTAGAATTCATTTAATGCTACGCATATGTAAGGAAGAATTGCAGCATTTCGCCACTTGATTAATAATTTCCACGAGACTTCAAGGTTTTCGAGGCACTATACTATGTACAATGTACGACAACTATTACAAAAAAAAATGCAATTCGAATTTATTAGCATAGGTCGTTACTTAGCTATTCTCAAAAATATGTAAGACAACCAGAATTTATTTAATGACTTCAGCCTCTTATTATATAATAGATAATAACACAATAAAGCCATCAATCCGCTCGTAATGTCTTTTTATGGTGTATTCAATGCCTTTTTTTCTTCTTTGGATTTATTTGTGTCTCAGCTCTTTTGAGTTGCACGGGGTGTTGACCAATATACTTCCCATTCATTTCTTTAAAAGCATGGAAATAATCGTCTGCACTCTCAAATGCAACAAATCCATACCCTTTATTCTTTCCTGTTCTCTTATCCACAGGAACTTTAGCCTTACTCATTGTTTTGTATTTGCTGAAAGCGTTAACTAGCAAACCATCATCTGCATCACTGCCTAGATTACCAACAAATAGCCTGAAATGTTTCGGGTTCCACTCTAAAAGAGATGAATCTTCCCATACCCTTCCTGCGACTTCTCTCCTTACAGTCTTCAGTGGATCTGTAACTGTACTTGAAGAGCTATTTAAACTATTATGAGAAGTAACGCCATTGGTAATAACATCATGCATAAAATTTACTGGCTTTCTTCCAGACGCTAGTCGACGATCAGATGACTTTGAAGTGACATATGGCTTTCGTACACCCCGTGAAAACGTATTTCCTTCAGATTTCTTCATTTATGTACTCTTCACTTTTTAACTTCCTCTGTGAGTTTATCGCACTAATTCAAATGCGATGACTTTTGAATTGACAAAATCCACCTGAAAACCAGTTTACGGCTCAACTAAATCGTCATCTAACATGTTTGTGCTATCAGAAATCTCAGATCTTGTACGGATTTCTCCAAGTTCCTTCAATATACCAACTAGAGAAGCAATAGTGAATGAACTTAGTAAAAAGTTTGCGAATAAAGTAGTTAATGATTTAGGGTTAGCTGTGGCCATTTGGGATATATTGGAAATAAAAGAAGGTTTATTGAAACCAGGTGATGGAGCTGCATACGTAGAAACTAGATTTAGGTGTGTTATATGGAAGCCATTTGTTGGGGAAGTTTTGGTTGGATGGGTATCTGATTGTTCACCAGAAGGTATTAAAGTAAAGTTAGATTTTTTTGACGAGATATTTATCCCAAAAAATTACTTATTTGAAGGCTGTACTTTTAAAGAGGCTGAAAAGGCGTGGGTTTGGCAACCTGATGAAGAGGCTGAGCTTTTCATAGACATCAATGAGAAAATTAGGTTTAGAGTAGAGGAAGAAATCTTTGTAAACATTAAGCCGAAAACTAATGACTCGACAGTGGTGACTGAGAGGCCCCCTTCTTATGCATTATTGGCATCATGTCAATCAGATGGCATGGGATGTGTTACCTGGTGGGAATAATAATTTTTTACTGTACTATAGAAAGGATTTACACAATAAATGATACACCTCTCCTTTTATCGAATTATTTTTGCTGATACATGTAATATGTAGATACACTACTCTAGTTATATTGCATATACTGACTAGTTGAGCTGAATTTCAAATTACCCTTGATAACTTTATCAACGGCTTTTAAAAAGTCCTTCTCATTTGCGACTTTTCTTCTGGCCCTTATGGCGAACATACCTGCCTCAGTACAAACAGATCTCAATTCAGCACCTGTAGCATTTGGACATAATCTTGATATCAACTCCCATCTTATGTCCTTTTCTACACTCATTGTCTTGGAATGAATTCTGAAAATGTTAGCACGGCCTTCAAGATCAGGCAACGAAAACTCAACTTTACGATCAATTCTACCAGGTCTTAACAATGCAGGATCTAATGTGTTGGGTCTATTAGTAGCAAACATTACCTTTATGTTACCTCTTGGGTCGAAACCATCCAATTGTGTGATTAACTCCAACATAGTTCTTTGCACTTCATTGTCTCCACCAGCACCATCATCGAATCTCGCACCACCAATAGCATCAACCTCATCAAAAAATATAATGCAAGCCTTCTTTGAACGAGCTAACTCGAAAAGTTCTCTGACCATTCTTGCTCCTTCACCGACATACTTCTGAACCAACTCTGAACCAATGACTCTTATAAATGTAGCATCTGTTCTGTTTGCAACAGCTCTTGCGCATAAAGTCTTTCCTGTTCCAGGAGGTCCGTAAAGAAGAATACCTTTAGGAGGGTCAATTCCCAATTTGACGAACCTCTCAGGTGATAATAACGGTAATTCAACTACCTCTCTTAGCTTCTCGATCTGTTCTTTTGAACCACCCACGTCACTGTAAGTGATATCAGGTTTCTCTTCGACAGTCATCATAGAGACAGATGGGTCGATACGAGGGGGTAAAGGTAATTGGATTTCGTATTTTTGTCTGTCAACCCCAACTCTCATTCCTTCCTCAATATCAGTTGGCGAGACCCTTTCGCCCAAACCTACGACAAATTTTGCAATCTGCTTGATATTAATCACATACTTTGACTTGTTGTCCGCATTCTGAAGGGCCCCTGCTGCGGGATTTGGGTTTGTTGCCTCTATATTCTTAGTGCATCTTGCCACTTGTAATGGCTGTTCCTCAGACATTCTTTGTTTGTCACCCATGACATCCCACAAGTGAGGTGGCGCCAAGCCTGTCTCACTTTCTTTGACACCAATGGTTTCCTTTATTCTATCCTCGATGTCCTTCAACTCTTTCTCTATTTGCTTCAAAGGTGCTGCGTAAGGTGCAGCTCCATATGTTTTCAAAACCTGAATATCTCCTTCACTCAAAGGAACAATGTTGTCCTGATTCTTATCATCATCTTCATCTGGTGCCACATACTTATCCCAATCTGCTTTAGGAGGCATTGTATATTTGATTACGGCTTTATTCTAAAACTAATTCAGATAAGTAACAAAATGTATTGATATATCGAAATCAGTGGCAATAGTCAGTTTGCCCTAATATTCACAATACGTTATAAATCGGTATATGAACGACTTTATAATTGAAGTATCTGAAGATACACTACACTCAGCTCGAAATTGTAAAAGCATGTCTTACTATATGCACATTATTAAGAACTAATACATCTATGAAATAAACCAGTTATAAAAAGTTTTTAACATCTGAACTGAGAGAATTAATATTACTGATCAATGAATTTTTTTCATCTTCGCTACTGTTTGTGAAGTTAAATTTCACCAATTCCTGATTAAGATCAGATAACTTCGAAGTTGTAGAATTTAACTTCTTTTGTAATAATGACGATTTAAAATGCACATACTTTATCATGTTCACCATTAAAAGTAAGTTGCTATTGCATTCACCAAGCTTGAGGTGCAAATTAGCTTTAGATCCATCGGAAGATGCGAGCTTTATACTGTCTTCCAATGAAGATAAGTTGAAATAAATCACGTTAAAAAGCTTCCTATACCAAAATAAAGTATTCAACGTTACTTTAAGATTTGTCTTAGAATTTTCACTAAGAAGCAACGTGAATGAATTTGAAAGGAACTGGAGCGTGAACTGAAATGACTCAGTGGAAGAAACCTGGTCAAGCTCTATAAGGAGATAAAAATAGTTCATATTCACCAAAGTTATCACATCTTTTAATAAAGGCGACAGGCTCAAACATTGATGAATACAAGAGCTTGCAGAAACTCTCCACTTCTCAACCTTTTGTGATAACTCCTTTAATTTTTCAATTCTAATATTTTCAGGTAGCTTGGATGATCTGAACTTCAAGTCCAAAACCAAATCCTGAAGCTGTGAAAGTTTAATTACTTCGTTAATGCGACTTACTTCTTCATTTTCTCTGAATTTTCTTAGCAACGGAAACTGGGCACTAATAATATCATTGTGTGGAAGCTGGCTTGGCTTTTCAAAAAGCAAGCTTAGTTCCTTATCTAAGATGTATACAGACCAGAAAACTCTTTCTTTTAAAACGCTTGAGCATTCTTTGAATAAGTCTAATCTTATAACAAGTCGATCCAATATTCCAACCAAGCTCCAACACAAGCTTTCATATGACGAGTTGATACTGAATATTGCTAACAAAAGCAATAGCTTCATATTTTCTAAGCCAACATCACTTGATTCAGTTATATTATAGCTCAATACATCAAATATAGAAAGTATAATTTTATCACTGAAGTAATTATCAAATATTTTTTTCTCATTTCCAGAATCATGTATGGCACAGCCTATACTCATTAACAAATAAATATCTAATGTGATGATTGTCTCATTTTGAAAGTCAATTTTCCTGAATTCTTTTAAAAAGACTTCTTTATCTATGAAAGGATATTTAAATTCATAGTTTTGAAAATAATTTGACACAAATATCAAGGGTAGTTCTTCATTTTCCATAGGTTTCATAGTTATAAACTCCTCTTTGGGGTTACTTATGGACTTTTGATCTACAGACTTCAAGGAAAGTTTCTCAAGGGTTGGATTTTCTACTTGTCCAGAATAAACATTCAACAGATCTATACTTTTAGTTGATCCCTTATTCTCTTCGTTGGATTCATTTAGTAACATTGAACTTATAGACACCAACTTATGAGCCACTACGCCTTCGATTCCAGACCGATCATTTTTCTCTTTTTTATCCTGGTTTACGATTTGAAAAACTTGAGATTCTTTTTGAGATGAATTGGTTACCACTTCAGTTTTCTTGGCATTCACTTCGATATGTTTTTGTCGCTTGTTATTTCTTTCGACATATACACAAGCAGATCCTGACTTTGAACAATTTGAGCATGTTGGATATGTTCTAGAGCACTTCTTCTTCAAACGATAACATCTAGCACAATTATTAGGATGGTGTGTACTTGGCGATTCAAGTGGGTGTTTAACTGCTTGGGTCATATTTTGATCAAACAGTCGAGCTTCATTGCCATCAGTATTTTTACCATTCAGAGAAGCATTTCCTTGGAAAATTCTAGCATGTGTATCAGACACAGATCCATTCAAACGAAACTTACTAGCGACTGTTCCATTTCCCATCAGCTTCCTATAATAAACATCCATCTTTATCTTTCAACTTCTCGCCTTTTTTCCCTCGAGAAAACTCCAGTTATTAAATTCCCTTAACAAACAAATGTTACTGAGCTTCCTTCCTTGAAAAACTAACAATGAAGCTGAAGCTGTGGAGGATGAACGTAGATTAACTTAACAAAATATGTTTCTTTCTGAATGATCACAAATATAATATTTTATACCGTAGAAATCCAAGTGTTCTTTTATTACTTGTGATTTGTTAACTAAATCTATAAGCTACTTATGGCTTAAATTTTTTAGTTCTTCTGAAAGCCCGATCAGCGGTCGTCATTTATGAATAAGGCAAAGTGGCGGTCCTAAATTTGAGGCTCATCGGACTTATTTCGAATAGGTAATCTCACGTGACGTGTGAATTAACATAAATTAATATACTATATACAGATTTCCTTTAAGAGTAACTACATGAACTCCATTCCACAATTAATTTGGTTCTCTAGAGACTAACATGAATTTCAAAAGGCAAGCCATGATACTCACGATTCAATTATTCACTATTTGAATTACTTTTTGTCTTCAATAAGTAAGAACACATAACTTGACCATCTAAGCGATTTGTGCTTCTGACTCAAAGGTTTCAGTTTGTTCAGTTTCTTCTCTTACTCTTTGAAACTCTTGCAAAGCTTTTTCTCTTAATGTATCGAGAAGAATAGACTGATCTCTTGGATTAAATGGAGGAAGAGTTCCATGTTGAACTAAGTCCAATCTCCAATGATTGTCATCACCTTTCCTCCATAAATTTTCCCACTCTAATATTGTATTATCCAACTCAAATTCATCTATAACATGAGCTAAATCTGCCACCGCTTCTTGAGAGTATGTCGGTCTATATTGCCCAGAATACCATATGTTTCCTTCATCGTTCTTTTTTCTCATTTCGTTAGCTTCTCCCTGTTTCGTAGTATCTCTAATATTACGTAGTTGAACAAGACCTTTATAGGCAGCAAGTGCATATTCATAGGATCCGAAATTCGCTACACACATAATTCTCCAAAGATCGCTTCTTCTACTTGGCTTTCTATTTTCCCAATTAGGTCTGATAAATTGTTCATTGATTTGGTCCTGATGAAAGGCAGGAACTTGTGAATATAACACCTGACCACTGAATAAGTTCTTGAATAGAAAGAGTTGCGGAGCCATATTTAAATTAATTAAGTCATCTTCTGTTTTCTGTCCTTTTGCTATCCTGGCTCCAAGAATCTTCCTAGCTTTGAGCTGTTCAATAAGATGCTTACGCATCTTCTTTTCAGCTCTCAAACGCATGGGCATCTTTTGAAATTACCAATGAATTGCCTAGTTTATGATTTTCCAGAATCAACCTTAATTTTTAGGCTCTTTCATACAAGTGAAAATTTAATTTCTGAAAGCTAAAACTCTTTCACAAAGCTATAACTCTCTGCATATTATCTCACTGAAATATTTGACGTAGTGTATACACCCTACTAGTTATCAACTATCTTTTGTCTAAAAATCTATAAGAGAATGTTTTCCATTATAGCTTATCTAGTGTTTGTATTGAACTGTATTTCCTGTTATCTTTGATTTAGCCTGCCCTTGTGTTGGGAGTATTTCATATGATCTAATCTTGTAATATCATATTTTTGTGTAATACCAACTATATGTACACCAATGTAAAGATTCAGTGAGCTGATCTATGATAATTGGCAACACTCTCTCAGTGTTCGAGCCTTCAAGGAATGTGTACTAAGTATTAGATATATCGAGCTGAAAATGAAAGCAATGATTTCCACGGTACTTGGTGCCATTCCTTTTCTACTATCGTTTACTTTATTGTTTATGTGGTCTTTCACTTATGTGTTTAATCATAAACTAATCCATTCATATTCTGGTCGATTAGACGTCAAAATGACACATATTAATGAATATATTCTACGAGAGTTCAATGATAAATATAATGTTCATTTCATTGAGGTTGTAGTTGATGATGGCGATGATGATGACCGAAAGAGTGATGACAGCTTCCTGACTACGCGAGTCATTTCCAACACCAGTAAGGATAAAGTGGTAAAAGTGATATTCAGCTTGACCTTGACCTTGAGTATGCAATTGATTATCCTAATGATGTGTGAGTTAACCGGATTCGCTTCTGAAGAGTCACGATTACTATCCTTTCACGTTACTATAGATTTACTTATACTCTTGAATTCAATCATCCAGCCGTGTATTTTCTTGAGTTTGGTGGTCAACCAGGAAATATACCCATCCAAGGGTACTTTCAAGGCACTACTGACTGGTACCCTTTTCTTGGGGTGGCTTTATTTATTACATAAGTTCGGAGATCTTTCACAATCTTTCACTCCTAGTCGAGTCAACCTCAGTACTAAGTCATTAATAGAGGTAAAAATCAACGAGATTTCCATTGCAGGTATTACAACTTTGGCAGTTCTTTCAGGGGTTGGGTCTTCTTCGACACCATATAAAATTTTTCCATTAAAGGCTTTTCTAGCTACCTTAACCAAGAAAACTCATTACAATGCGATAAGAAAGGAAACAACTGAGTTGGATGTAAATAATGCAATCCAATCTTTCAATCATACAAGCTCCCTACTTTCTAAGAGAAAGGGTGAATTAAATAAACTTCTAGTTCTAAATGGAGGCAAAGTTTACAATCACCCTAATCGATCTTATGATAGTATACTCTATAATAAATCTCAACGAGAAGAAACTCCCAGTAAAAAGAGAATTGGAAACTTGTTGCACAAAGTTCAATCATTTGCAAGCTTATCAAGCGCTACTGGACAGAGCAGTGAAGAAAAGGAACTTGAGGACGAAATAAAATCATTACAGTTGGTACGTCGTAGTGTTTACGATGATATTTTAAAGTTCCTAAGTTTATATGATAAAAAGAGGCAAGAGGAACCTATATCTAAGCAATGGTTCTCTAAATTGATTGAAAAGATAAACCTTTTGTTTGGAATATACTGTCTTTATCGAATTGTCAACGTACTTTTCTTTAAGTTGCTAGTGGGTTATTATAGAAGAAAAGAACCAGAAATACTGACAAATGACTTGGGAGATAATACTGGAGATGATCTTCCAGACGCGTTAGCTATCACTGTCTCGAAGCTAATTATCTCTGTTGTTGACCTCCCGATGTCTGAGGCACAGTTAATTAACCTGGTAAGCTTTGTGCTATCAATAAGTTTGTTCATTTGTTCTTTTTCTAACGTTCAAACTACGTTCAAGTCATTTGGTCGGCTTTTTCCATCCTTCAATAAGATCTCACCTACAGTGAAGAATTGGTTGAAGCATCTAGTAATTTCTGAACTCCTAAGCATTTACGTTATTTCAACTGCACTTTTGATACGAATAAATCTTCCATCAAATTTATCACATCAGCTCTCCAAGATTCTATCTCTTTCTGGAAGCTCTAATAACAGTTCCGAAATAGCTTTGAAAGAGGTCAGTTTTATTGACATGTGGTTCGATAAGGTGTTCGCCATCGCATGTGTGGGTACTTTTGTTCATTTATATCTACGAGATTTAGTTTCAGACAATAATTCAGATGAAGAATATGATGAGGAAACAATGATCGAAGATAATCATGAATTCTACAAAAGAGCATAGACTCTCTAATTCAAGTTGAGTCTCTAAAAGCGACTCCCAAAATTAAAAAAAGAGACATTATCACACAGAACACAGCCAGCTGTGAATTGAAAGTCGCTTAAATATACAATAGACTGTAACTTTAAAAATACCACTTTTACTTTTATAAATATTTCCAAATAATCCAGCTCTCTTTCATATGAAAAATTTCGAATAGCTAGACCAAACTTAAAAAAAACAGAAAAGACCTCGTGAATCTAATTTTCAGATGCCGAGTATATTTCCCAAAATATGCGGGGCGGGGGTTCTATCACATGTAACAATGATTGAATTCACATGTAGAAGGGTGCCTAGTATAGAAGAGGTAGAATCCACCAAGACTTTCGACTTCAAGTTTATTGAAGTAACATATTAAACCATGTCGGTGGTGACGTTAACTGATGAATCTCACAAGCATCCAGAAAAATTTAGAATAAAGTACACAGATGCTAATGACATTCTCTATAATAAGACATATGAAAATGAACCTAACTATGATTTGCCAGTTTTGAAAACTAATTCGAAGGTAGCCATAATTGGAGGAGGCCTAAGTGGTATTGCCACTGCAATGACATGCTTGTCCAAGATGGGAATGGATGACTTTACAATCTTCGAAAGGCATGATAACTTTGGTGGCACCTGGTATGCAAACACGTATCCTGGATGCGCTTCTGATATCCCAGCATTGTGGTACTCATTCTTTGATGAACTTAATGCCTCGTGGTCCGAATTACAGCCTCCCCAATATGAGATGGAAGCATATATCTTACGAGTTGTTGAAAAGCATAAGCTCAGGAAATATGGAGTCTTTAGCACTGTTATATCAAAAACTGTCTACAACGAAGAATCTGGTACCTGGACACTTTATGGTCAAAACTTGAAAACTGGTCAACGTATTGAACATACAGCGAAAATCGCAGTTCTTTGCCAGGGAGGTTTAGTTCAACCCCGCCAGCTAAGTGCACAGGGCCTTGAAAACTTCGAGGGAACTTATATGCATTCGGCAATTTGGGATCATAGTGTTTCGCTCAAAGGTAAGGATGTAGTGGTTATTGGAAATGGATGCTCTGCAACACAAGTTATTCCAGCTTTGTTGGATAAGTATGAACCCAAATCAGTTACGCAAATTGCTCGTTCAAAGCATCATATGTTTCCTCCAATCCCCAAGCTTGCTTACACTCTATACCAGTTCTTCACATTTTCTAGAATCACGATGATTTTATACAGATTTTTCATTGCTGCCATGGCCGAAGCTAGGTACCCTCTATACAGAGGTACTAGTGTGATTTCCAATGTTGTTCGGTGGGTAAACACGAGGATATCGAAGTTGTACATCACAAAATATGCACCTAAGGAATATCATGAATACTTAACTCCTGACTTTAAAATTGGTTGTAAGAGGTTGATTTTTGATAAAAAATATATTCCATCATTGCATGACGAAAGATTGACTTTGACTATGACGGAAATAGATCATATTGAAAAGCACTATGTCGTGTTGAAAGACGGTACAAGAATCAAGGCTGATATCATAGTTGCGTGTACAGGATATGATGTTGAAAATTACATTAAAAGTTGGACTATAATCGGTAAAAATGGAACCAATCTAATGGACTTGTGGAAGAAGGAAGGAGCTACTGCATATGAAACCGTTTTAGCCAAGGATTGTCCCAATTTATTTTTTATTGCCGGGCCAAACTCCGCTACTGGACATTCATCAGTTCTAATGGCTGCAGAGAATAGCTGTAAATTCTTTTCTTTAGTTGCTCCAAAGATTCTTGATAACACATATAAGTCTTTTGTTGTCAAGAATGAAAAATATTATCAATGGTTTAACGATACTCAAGCTCAGTTAAGAAAATCTGTTTTTGGATCGGATTTCGGAGGTTGTAAATCTTGGTATGTAGCTGACGGTGTTAATTCTACAGCTTACCCGTATTCTCAATTTGTTTTTTGGTGGAGAATGAATCATCCTAAGCTTTCAGATTTAGATTTCGAACCAATCCAAAATGATTAGTCACAGTATTCTGATGAAAGAGGGCCATTTATACGACAAGGTCATCTACTTATTTGCATTAGTTGCAAAAAAAAAAACTATTCTTTTGATAAACACTGTAGAGTATGAAAGATGTTTCTTACAATAACTACCACACTCTTATCGAAGTTTTTATAAAGATGTTTAAAATATTACAAGAGAATAAGATTTCGAAAGATGTGAGATGTTCTTTACTTACCAAATTATCGTATGTAGTGCAAATATCAATTATGACATTTTTTTTCAAAGTTGACTCATGATAGAGCATAACCACTTATAGCGTAGTTGAAGTAGTCCACACTTGAACATAAAATAATTATTCTAAAAACGTTTTCACGACTTTTAATAAAGAAGCGGTCCTTATTACTTTCAGCAAAAATGTCTACGAAACTGACTGCCCCTTTTTCTAGAGATGCATTGGAACAAGTTTTGAAGAGAAGATTCTTCTACGCTCCAGCATTTCAAATATACGGTGGAGTTTCTGGATTATATGACTTTGGTCCACCAGGATGTGCCTTGCAAGCTAATGTCGTTGATACTTGGAGAAAACACTTTGTTTTGGAAGAAGATATATTAGAAGTCGACACTACCATGCTTACTCCTCATGATGTTTTGAAGACCTCCGGACACGTTGACAAGTTTGCTGACTGGATGTGCAGAGATTTACATACTGGTGAAATATTCAGAGCAGACCATTTGGTTGAAGAAGTTTTAGAGTCTAGGTTAAAAGGTAATCTCGCTGCTAGAGGTGAGACTATTACTGAACAGGAAGACGAAGACAAGAAGAAGAGAAAAAAGAAAGTCAAGGAAATTAAAAATGTCAAGTTAGATGATGAAGTGGTAAAAGAGTATGAAAATGTTTTAGCCCAAATTGATGGTTATTCTGGTCCTCAATTGGGTGAGCTAATGATTAAATACAATATCACTAATCCAGCAACTGGTGGAAAGTTGGAATTACCAATTGAATTTAACTTGATGTTTGATACTGCGATTGGTCCATCTGGTCAATTGAAAGGTTACTTGAGACCTGAGACTGCTCAAGGTCAATTTCTTAATTTTAGTAAGTTATTGGAGTTCAACAATGAAAAGATGCCATTTGCTTCTGCCTCAATTGGTAAGTCATTCAGAAATGAGATTTCCCCTAGAGCAGGATTATTGAGAGTTCGTGAATTTTTGATGGCTGAAATTGAGCACTATGTAGATCCAGAGGATAAATCACACGAAAAATTCAAAGACATTTCTCATCTTAAATTAAAATTCTTATCGAAGAGTGTTCAAGCAGCAGGTTCAACTGAACTCGTTGAGAAGTCGATTGGAGAGGCTGTTAAATCCGGTATGGTTGATAATGAGACATTAGGTTATTTCATTGCAAGAATTTATTTGTTCCTCATCAAAATTGGTGTTGATCCCTCTAGATTGAGATTTAGACAACATATGGACAATGAAATGGCACATTATGCTTCTGACTGTTGGGATGCTGAATTGCATACCTCATATGGTTGGATTGAATGTGTTGGTTGTGCCGATAGATCTGCTTATGATTTGTCTGTTCATTCCAAAAAGACTAATGAAAAATTGGTTGTCAGACAAACTTTACCGGAACCGGTAACTGTTGAAAAATACGAAGTTTCAATTGCAAAGAAGAAATTTGGTCCAAGGTTCAGAAAAGATGCTGGTGTTGTTGAGAACTGGCTTTTAGATAGAAGCCAAGCAGAATTAGAAAAGTTTGCTGCTCAGTTAAAGGCGGATGGTAAGATTACATTTAAGGTAGATTCTATTGCTGATGAGATTGAGTTAGAAGCTGAATTCTTAGCTATTGAAAAGGTCAAAAGAACAGAACATGTTCGTGAGTACACTCCTAACGTCATTGAGCCCTCTTTTGGTATTGGTCGTATCATCTACTCCGTATTTGAGCACCAATTTTGGACTAGACCAGAAGATGCCGACAGAGGAATATTATCTCTCCCGCCAATTGTTGCACCTACTAAAGTCTTGTTGGTTCCATTATCTTCTAACTCGGAATTGCAACCTATTGTGAAGAAAGTTTCGAGTATTTTAAGAAAGGAACAAGTCCCATTTAAAGTTGATGATTCTTCTGCATCCATCGGTAAAAGATACGCCAGAAATGATGAGTTAGGTACTCCCTTCGGTATAACTATTGACTTTGACTCCATAAAGGATGGCTCTGTTACTTTGAGGGAGAGAGATTCAACCAAGCAGGTACGTGGTTCAATAGCTGATATCATCAAAGCAATCAAGACTATCACTTACGACAACGCTTCTTGGTCAGAAGGAACTTCCAAGCTCACGCCATTTGAATCTCAAAGCTCTTAATCTATAGATTTAAAGTAGATAGGTTGATTTATCATATGTATTGTTTTGGTGGTTAGTCTTCCACCTTGATGATTATTGTCAATTTTCTTTCACCTTTAATTTTGAAACAGAAACCTAGGGTGGGTAAAATATGACCTAAAAGAACAACCACGAAACAAATTTTTTTACTAGGGCCTTTTTTAAGTAGAACATAAGCAATGGTATTTGTTATAATTAGTGTAAACATATCGAGTATGGAAACCCGTGACTTTGTTTGTGTATGTCTGGCAGTACGTGAATTTCTGGACTGAATTGCATAATAAAGAGGTGAAATAGTACAGAACAGATAAAGGGATAGGCTGATAATTTCATACAATATACTCACCATATGCGGCTTGATTTTAATACTTTATTTATCATTAAAGTTAATATTATTTGGTTATGTCCGTAAATGCTGCAAAAGGCGATTTTTGCAGGAAAAACGTAAAAATCCGAAATACTAAAAAAAATACATATACAAGGTTATGAAGGAAAAATAATCTGCACATTCTCTCTCAAAATACCAGCATAGTTTAACAATGCTTTAATATATCGAGGTTAAAATTTTCGGTAAAGTCAGAGATATTAAATTTCGAACACATAGAGATTGGACTTTTTTTCATTGAAAGGTAGCACGAAGGTCCCGAAAATTAAGTATTTAGACATGTTTGAAACACACAAACTGTGATATTGTAAAAAACTATAAACCATATACTAAAATTGACTGGATGTAGAATTTACTATTTTTTTTATTTTTAATCTGAACATATATATTCATAGACGTATCCAAAACTTCGACACACGGGCGTGTGGTCTAGTGGTATGATTCTCGCTTTGGGTTCTATCCAGTTTACTGGGTAACACAAATATGCGAGAGGCCCTGGGTTCAATTCCCAGCTCGCCCCTCAACTTTCTGGGCGTGTGGTCTAGTGGTATGATTCTCGCTTTGGGTTCTATCCAGTTTACTGGATTACGCAAATATGCGAGAGGCCCTGGGTTCAATTCCCAGCTCGCCCCTTTTTTTCTCCCATCATAATACAAATCTTTTTTTAACAACGAATACTTGTCAATGCAAATATAATTTTTAGATGTAAATAAAGAGTGACTATGTAATTTCTATACTACAAATACTTCAACTAACTTTCCAAAATCTAAACCGTCTCCACTAGTGATATCAAAAATCTTGAGACCATCCAAATTGTAAATTCCTTTTTTAACGCCAAGGATTCTGATATTCGTCTCAAACACAGAGTTGGGGTCTAGTGGCCCTATTCGAATATCATTGTCTAATATGAAAAACCCGCATGTGCTTATTTTCAAGGTATTATATAGTGTGTACAATTGGGATCTGCTATAAACTAGGACACCATTTCGTGATTGAGTTTCGCTTGAAGTCAACATATTAGAAGACAAATTGTTCGGCAAAGGCATATTTTGTTTTGCTTGATTAGCTTTATCTTGGGTAAGCAAAGATAATAATAGTTTGTTTGGAGACATGTTAATAGCTTGCAATTTCCATTCAATGACTTGACCAAGCTTCACAGTTAAGCTACCTTTGAATGTTAATTTCAACCCCGTTAGCAAAGAATTACTGCCTGTTGTTAAATTGACAGTGACCGAAGAAGACGTTGAGCTTACAACAGGCCTAAATCTCTTAGCATTTGTACTATTTGTAAAGGTTCCACTATTTGTTGAAATTGTCCCCGAATAAATTGCAGATTTAGTATTTTTACTCTTATATAAACTATTCTGAGTTCCTGGCTTTCTGCTAGTTCCTATTCTTGAAAGTCCCAATGGAATATTAGGTTGAGATTGTACCTGAGAAAAATTTGTTGACATTTTTAATGAGTTATTGATAGGAGGGGAGATAATTCCAAAATCCAAATAAGGTGACCAATTAGTCGTAATGATATCACTTAAATCATCCAAACAGTCAGTCAAAGGATTGTATGTCTGAACCTGTAAAACCAAACTAATATTCACTGATTTTGAAGATTGTCCTTTACCAGGGCCATTCGGAATTTCTCTATCTAAGAAGTCGTTGTTAGTTAGTTTATAGGTCAAGTTTATAGAATCAGAAGCTCTAAAAACTATGGGGAATTTATAGGGGTTATAATCTTGTACAGTACCCGACTTCCGAGCAATAGACAAGTCTATAATTTTGAAGAAATATGGACTGTTAGATTTCTCAGAGAGCTTAGATATATCTTCGGTTGATTCTAAACTTAAGTTTGCGAGCAAAATATCATTCTTTCCGGCTGGTTTAGTAAATTTTAATCTGATAACCAATGAGACCGAAACAGATATTACCAAGCTCGCACTGGGGTTCATATGGCTTTTATAACTATTATGCAAATTGGGTTTTGTTATTTCATTTTGTATTTCGGGAACTCTAGTAGAAACTGCAGAACTGGGTAAATCATAGTTAATATTTGAATCTAGATTACTAGAGGAAACTTGATTATTCAATTCAGATAACAAGTTTACTGACAGAATGGGTTCAAAATCAACTAAAGGAGAAGCGAGCAATCTACTTGAGTTAATTTCGTCAGTATTATTTTCCATGTTCCCTTCAACCCAAAACGAAAACACAACTTGGGGTTCATTACACTTCTTCCTAGGGTATGTAATAGGAACTTTAAATTTCCAAACCACATAGTACGTGTTATTATTATAATCCTTAAATATTATGTCGTCTTCCTCTAGTGTCTGCATGGCTATGACATTGTCAGTACCATTTTCTGGTTTGTTCTCATCGATACTTTGCGAACCTGTGGCCCTCAAACTGGGAGATGACGATGCTGAATAATGTGAACTAGACCCTGAAAGGATGTATGCTTCTAGAAACCCAGACGTGGGTGCTTTTTCTGGTTTTGATTCGCTTGAATAAATAACAAATCCGGTGACTTGTTCATCATAGAAAACTATCAGTCGACTTTTAGATGCATTCAAACTGATCAAAAAGGAGTCAAGATTATCAGAGTTAACCAATGCATCAAAAATTATAGGTAGAGCAATACGAGTGCTCATGTCATAAACTACTACTGATTCTATGATCTGATTTATGTCATCTTCATTAAAATCAACAACTTGAGAGAATCAACAGAACTATATCCTGCACAAAAAGATTAGATATGTAAATTAACCGCTTACATGAATTATACTTTTCCATTAACGACTTGTTGTCTTTGAGGTTTAAGAGCGTAGGTAAGAAGTGATAAAATTTTATATATCATACCAAAGATGCAACAAAGCACGATAAGGACACAAGCTGTTGCGTACATAGCACCTATGGTCCTGAATACTTTCAATCCATATATGCTCCAAACTTCAGTACTAGCTAATGACATTGTACCTAAGGGGAATGTCATTGACCAAAAACCTCTGTTAAATTTGATTAGGCCCCTAAAAGGACGTTTGTAGAAATGATCAGCGGAAGGATTGTATGTGTGGTTCGGATCGGGATTCTTTGTGAAGGGAGAAATCTTTGAAAGAGTTGATATCACGGCAAAAAATGTCATATAATACCCAAACGAAGCGAGAAACATTCCTGGTAATGCAGTCACAAATAGGATGACTGATCCAATCACGTAATTCACAACCTTGTAACCGATTTCATCATAAAGTGCCTGAGGTAAATAAGATAAATACTTGGATATCAGGGAAGCAGAAGCTTGTGTTGTCAATGAAAAGACGTTACTTCCAAACAAAAATATTCCATAGCTACCCTGACCTAAAACACCGATAGGAAGAAAGGTTGAGAATACTAGTTGTGTGGGAGGAACCTTATGCACAATTAACTTCCAGAAATTTATAGTCACAACTATGGAACCCATAACCACTGCATTTGCCCACATGATAAAACAAATGACCAAAGTAACTATTTTGTAATGAATAGAGGGTAAATATGGGGTAAAGAGCCCTCCACTAGCTGCTGCCACAGTTAGTGTCACAAGAGGGAGTATTATTGTAGCATGTAAGTTTTCTGTTTCAGTGTGGTTAGATTTATTTCTTCTTTTAGATAATGCAAAGAAGTAAAAAACAAAACAAAAGGTATACATAGACAATATGACTTGGATCCACCAGAGACTCCAAATGACTTCAATGGATTCTTTTCTAGTTAAATGAAATAGCATATTAAGCAACGTTCCATAGCTCATGGCAACACATCCCATAAAAGGAGCAACTTCTTCGTCATAGTGATAGGTAGATAACCTTTTAGGATTCTTTACAATTCCAAAAATCATGAAAAAAATAGCTATGAAGAAGAAAAATAGTGCAACACCCCACAAGATAATTCCACATACTTCTAACCACCTAGCTGGAAAAGGAAATTTATATAAAAGATTACTTGCCATTCCAGTTCCCATTACAGGAACGAAGTAGGTCAAGCTGAACCCCAGTAACAAATACTGATCAAACACTTCTTTCAACCGATTCCATCGACTGGCTGCAAAACTATCTGATGGGACCAATTCACATTCTTGCATATTCATGTCCAGGGGACGAGAAGACTGTGGCGTCAGATATGAAAAGCTGTGGCACTCCATTCAAACGCAACTTAGCGATGTCTTCAAGTCAACGCTGCCAAACGGTCGCGGGAGTTACCTGAAGAAGTAGCAACAAAGCAGTAAATTATCTCTCAGGTTAGAGGAATCAATTAATCAATTAGTATGCTTTGATAAGGTGAACAAGGAGAGGAGTGAAAAGAGGTAATGATATGGCGTCATATCTAATACCAGATTGCTTGAAGGGCTTTTGGAGTGACACACCTCGGTTCACCGCTCCCGTTGAAACTGCCGCTCACTTACTCAAACTTTCGCCCGAACTACAAATCCCCGACCGAAAGATTCCAGATTAGATAAATTTACTAGGATAAGAAATTTTGCACGGTACACTTCTTGTCAAAAGCAACTTGATGTAACTTATTATACACTCTAACTCTACATTGCACAAAGGTTCTTTAAATGATATTTGATGTATGAATAAAATATGAAAGGTCTATAATTATAAATAATGCAGTGGTACTTATACCTTATTGGCAATTTCTTGGTTCTTTTGAGGCTTCAAAATGTAAATTGCAATTGAAGAAGCCTTGCAGACCATGCCTACAAGGCACCCAAGGACAATAAATATAGAGGCCAATGCGTAAATGGAACCCAAAATTCTAAATGCCTTCATGCCGTTAAAGATACTCCAGAATTCAGTATTAACTAATGACATCGTACCTAAGGAAAATGTCATTGACCAAAAACCTCTGTTAAATTTGATTAGGCCCCTAAAAGGACGTTTGTAGAAATGATCAGTCGAAGGATTGTATGTGTGGTTCGGATCGGGATTCTTTGTGAAGGGAGAAATCTTTGAAAGGGTTGATAAAACAGCAAGGAAAGTAATGTAGTTACCAAACGAAGAGAGAAACATGCCGACCAAAGTTGATGCATATAAAATAACCGTTGCAACAACGTAAGTAATTATCTTAGGTTCAACATCACCGTAAATTTCTTTTGGAATATATGATAGGTATTCAGAAGAAAGCAGGTGAGACAGCGAACTTTGAGACACTAACTGAAAAATATTGTTACCAAACGTTAAGATTGCGAAACCCCCTTGTCCCAAAATACCAATAGGAAGAAAGCTTGAGAAAACCATCAGTGTAGATGGAACTTTATGCACAATTAATTTCCAAAAGCTGATTGTAATAATAATAAGTCCCATAGCAACAGCATTGGCCCACATGATAAAACAAACAATTAAGGTAATTATTTTGTAATTAGTAGAGGGTAAGTCTGACAAAAAAATCCCACCACTAGCTGCCACAACAGACAAAGTGACTAAAGGAAGCAACAAAGTTGCGTTCAAATTTTTTGTTTTAGTATGGTTAGACCCACCTCTTTTTTTAGATAATGCAAAAAAATAAAAGACAATGCAAAAAGTATACACAGATAACAATACGTCTATCCACCAAAGACCCCATATAAGTTTAATTGATCCCTTTCCTACCAACCGATAGAGCATGTTGATTAATGTCGCGTAACCCATGGCAACACATCCCATAAAAGGTGCAACTTCTTCATCATAGTGATAGGTAGATAACCTTTTAGGATTCTTTACAATTCCAAAAATCATGAAAAAAATAGCTATGAAGAAGAAAAATAGTGCAACACCCCACAAGATAATTCCACATACTTCTAACCACCTAGCTGGAAAAGGAAATTTATATAAAAGATTACTTGCCATTCCAGTTCCCATTACAGGAACGAAGTAGGTCAAGCTGAACCCCAGTAACAAATACTGATCAAACACTTCTTTCAATCGATCCAATCTATCGAGTGCCGATTCCTTAGGCGATTTCAGAGTCGAAACTTGCAGGTACTCATCTGAACAATCAGAAGACTTTGAGAGTTGTGGAGTTGGTCCAGAGAAGCTGCAGCTGTCCATCAGGGGGAATTTATTGATAGCGATATTCGTCATTTTCCGAGATCACCAGGACAAGTGGCACCTCTAAGCTCACCCTTTCAAAGTTTAGAACGTTGTTGTAAAGAAAAGGTGTATAAAAATTTTGAACATGCATTGAAAGATCAAGGTAAATAGCTCCTCGACTGACCTTCCATAGACTGACTCACCGAGGGAGATGAGTATCCGGAACAAGACATTTCGGGCGGCTGTCAAGTCTGTGCCGAGAGAATATTCCGTGATTGGCATTTACCGTTCAAATGCCGACAATTCGCCGAGAAGCGGTTTGCACAGCGGGATTTGTGGTCGTAATCACCTTGTTGGGGAACAAAGAGCGGTTCTGGGCGGGGCCTTTTGTTTTGTGATAGCAACCAAGACGCGGTCCCCGCCCGAATAGAACCGGCACATTCCAAATTAGGAGCTTTTGTGAGCGGCCACGAATGCTATTGGCTAAGTGATAAGAAGATGTCAACGTAAACGTTTGGAACAACATATATAAGAAGTGATCATTTTTCCCTCTAGGTTGTCACTCCTCTAGCTGGTTTCAGTTTATTACTTTTAGAAATCTAAAAGCAAGAGTCATCTGTCCAGAGCTTAAAAGCCTCTCGTTCATATCTATTATTCAAATTATCACAGATAACTGTCTACATTCTTTTTTTGGCTTCTCTTTAACTTTTTGGTGTGATTCAGATACAGCAAAATGCTCTCAACAACTGTCGCCAATAAGAATGCATTTAGCATACCATCAACTGACAGTATGAACCTGTCTACGACTCTGTTGAAAAATGTTATTGTGCCAAGGAGCTGTGGATCTATCACTGAAGCAGGTAATACCATTAATACTAAATCTGCGAGACTAGCTCCTGAGCTTGACATCGAAATACCAGATAACAATTTTGGAAAGTTGATCCTAGAGCTTCGTAACGTTTTAGGAAAGAAAGGATTGTCATCTGAAGACGTAGATGTTGAGAAAGTACAGGAAATAATGAACAACTATGTATCAGATGAGAAAGACTGGGGTAGATACGCATTGCATGATAGTTCAAGGAATTATTCAAGGAATGGCGTGGTAAACATTAATGGCAATGCCAACTTATTGATTTTGGTATGGTCTCCACAAAAGTCCAGCGCTATACACGATCATGCCAATGCTCATTGCTGCATGAAAATTCTCAAAGGGAAACTTGTTGAATCTCTCTACAATTTCCCGGATCATGAGGGCGATAAGCTACAACCAAAGAGATTAACCACGCTCAATAGGGACGAAGTTGGGTACATTTCTGACAAGATTGGCTTACATAGCATCTCTAACCCACTTGAAAGTGAGACTTCCGTTTCTTTACATTTATACACACCTCCTTACGCTTATATGTACGGATGTTCTATGTATGAAGCCAATAATGGAAAGAAGCATCATGTTGATATGAGCAAATACTATAGCTGGCAAGGTAAATTGGTTACGGCAAAGGGGTCTTCTTCTTGTTAATTACTTAAAAGAGATAAAAAAATTGGGCCCAGCTTTCACAAAGGGTTTTCTCTTTGAAGATTGTTCTATATAGTTATGATTACGAGTAAATGGTATTGTTATACGAGGGTTTGAGGATAAATGAAACTTAAGATTAACTGTTTAATTTGTAGACCCAATTGTAACGTATATGTGTCACATGACCAAATTATTATCTGGGCATCTAAATAGTAGATGATAACGGTTTATCAATTCTATTTCTTGAACAAAATAATAAACTTTATTATAGAAAGAATATAGTGAAAAAGGAACTGCCTTGATATATAAGCGTACTTAAATTTATAAAGAACACTGAAAACTTGGATTATTGAGCTGATGTTTATGCTCATTTAGATGACAAGAAATTTTAATAGTCAAGACTGATCAAAACGATGACCACTCAGCAAGTAGTTTACTACGGTCCTCGTCCTTTGAAGGCATTGAATAACAAGATGAGACATGGCTTTGACGAAGATTATAATTCGGAAAATCTTTTAAATTTATTAGCAAATACATTTTATATTTATTTTGATGACAAAAGGCACAACACTAACGGTAACCCTATTCTGGAAGAAATGAAGCACAGTCCAGAGCTCATCAAAAATTACGAGCCTATAACAGACTGGAAAGTTATGAAGGAAAGACAGAAAACTGTAAGTGCAGTGTTGGTCCTTTGTTTAAATCTAGGCGTTGACCCTCCAGACGTAATGAAAACACACCCATGCGCTAAACTTGAATCATGGTGTGATCCATCTGCCTTTGCAGATACGAAAAAAGCTATTGAGACTATAGGTAAAAACTTGCAATCTCAATATGAAACATTGACGTTGAGAACTAGATTGAAACAATCGTTAGATCCCTGCGTTGAAGATGTCAAAAGATTTTGTAATACTTTGCGGAGAAATGCAAAGGATGAAAGAATTTTATTCCATTATAACGGACACGGAGTACCACAACCAACATCTAGTGGAGAAATATGGGTTTTTAATAGAGGGTATACTCAATATATCCCGATATCGTTATACGACCTACAAACATGGCTTGGTGCTCCTGTTCTTTTCGTTTTTGATTGTAATAGCGCTGGAAATATAGTTCACAATTTCAAAAAGTTTGTACAAAAGAGAATTGACGATGATAATGAAGGAAATCATGATTCAAGTGCTCCTTCGCCAACTTCGGCGTACTTAGATTGTATACAGCTAGCAGCGTGCAAAAGCAATGAATTACTTCCAATGAATCCTGATCTTCCCGCTGATTTGTTTACATGTTGCCTAACATGTCCTATAGACATAAGTCTCAGGTGGTTTATTATTCGCTCCCCATTGAAAGATAGCTACTACTCTCTGTTGCCCAGAAATTCAGTTGGGAATGTAATAATACCAGGAAAACTCACAGATAGAAGAACACCATTGGGAGAATTGAATTGGATATTCACAGCTATAACTGATACAATTGCATGGAAGTCACTCTCGAGGCCGATCTTCAAGAGACTTTTCAGACAAGATTTAATGGTTGCGGCATTATTCAGAAACTTCTTGCTTGCAAAGAGAATAATGCCTCATTTAAATTGCAACCCAATAAGTGATCCTCCATTGCCAGATTTTGTTCGGCATCACTCTATGTGGGATTCATGGGATTTGGCAATTGACCAGGTTTTTGCACAATTAATTAGGAATGCAAATCCTGATCCTCATTCAGGAATATCTTTGGCCAAGCAAAATTTTGCTCAAGCGTTACAAAATGGAAATCACTCAGATACCCAAAATTCATTACCAGCACTGAATACATTAAATAGAGGAGCCACTAGTGGGTCGCAAAATTTAGCCAATTATCAACATTCGACATTCTTTGAGCAACAATTAACTGCATTTGAAATTTGGCTTAAATACGCTGGTACATCATCCAAAGAGTCTCCTGAACAGTTACCCATCGTTCTACAAGTTTTACTTTCACAGGTCCATAGATTAAGGGCATTAATATTGTTATCAAAATTTTTGGATTTAGGTCCTTGGGCTGTTTATCTTTCTTTATCAATAGGTATATTTCCTTATGTGCTAAAACTTTTGCAAAGTCCTGCGCAAGAGTTGAAACCAGTGTTAATTTTTATATGGGCAAGAATAATGGCAATTGACTATAGGAGTACACAGCAGGAGCTCTGTAAGGATAAGGGATACAATTATTTTTACTTAATTTTGAATTCGACACCTCAAAATCAAATTGGAGCTCCTGGGGCACCAGGAGGGACAATTGGAAGTGCAAGTAATATTTTGATCAACGATGACCACAAAGCAATGAGCGCTTTTATACTCACCCTATTCATTAAAGATTTTAGAAATGGACAAAGACTCTGTTATTCTGTTGAAATTATTAATAATTGCTTGACCTTTTTACACTCAAGTGCAAATCCTTTACTTCGGCAATGGTGTTGCTTATTGTTGTCTCAGCTTTGGTATAAATATCCTGACGGCAAGTGGATAGTGTATAAGGAAGGATACTTACAGAAATTTTTAGGTGTGATTGGTGATCCTATTCCGGAAGTGAGAACATCGACTATTTTGGCTTTGACTAACTTTTTAAACGATGATACACGCTCGAGTATACAAAAGCAACCTGCAAATGTCAATGCAGACTTGAGGAAAGATGAACTAAAGCAACAAGATTTGAAGTTAGCGAATACTGTATTGACTTTGTTGGGCGATGGCTCATCAATGGTGCGGAGAGAATTGGTGTTTTTCATCGATAGATTCATTAATATTTATTTCAAGTTTTTCTTGGTAGTGTCATTCAATCAGCTTGAAGAGGAAATTGTCTTGATTGACAACCCTAATAATTTGAATGAATTCCGTAAACGATCTCCAGCATACGGGTCAATTTTCAGCTCTATTTGGAAATCCTTGCTTATTTTGTCTGAAGATCCACACAGTGAAGTCAAGCAGTTGGCTGAGACTTTAATAGACAAAGTTATGCTAAAGCTTAATGAGAGTGAACTAGGGGAGCTTGCCAAGGAAATGCAAGAGTATTTATTGAACAAATCCACCATAAATATCAGTGAAAGCTTTAAACCTACAAGACCAATAGTTAACCGTAACTTAGGAGGGGGTATGAACAATAAAGATGAAAGACGCAATCAATCTAGTGGTTCTATTGTTCAAAGAAGAAACAACATGCTTGCGATCAATGGCTCTTCTGTGAAAACAATTTCGGTTTCTGGGTCTAACGGATTACATTCTCAAGAAAATGACCAAGAGAATAGAAACCTGGAAACGAATTCACTTTCATCAAGATTAAGAAATATGTCGTTTTCTAAGATCTTTCAATCATTTCATATTAATGAAGATAATGACTTGAAGAATTTCACTAACATCCTCAACTTTGGACCAGTTCCTTCCAGCTATGGCTCAGAATATAGACCAAAAACACCACGCTTCAAACAAAGAGATTTATATGAAGATCCTGAACTTCCATTGGATTCTGGTTTTTTTGACTATAGTTGCGAGTATTTCCAAGAGCCTCAAATGTCAAAGAATGAAATTGACGAGCCAGGTTCTAAAGAGTATGTCGAAAGGTTATGGAGGCGTAATAGAAACGAGTCTATAATTCAGGAGACGCAACCTCAAAAAACATTAGCGATTCGTGGAGAATGGAACAGAAATATAAACATCATGAATAACAGATCACAACCTAAATTAATCAAATTTACCCAATTTGAAAAAATTTTGGTTGCAAGTGACGAAAAGGATACTGTATCAGTTTGGGATTGGGAATCAAGTAAAATCGTGAAAAATTTCTCAAATGGTAATCCATTTGGGACTAAAATTACTGATATCAAATTTTTGAATGAAGATGATTTACCACTTTTAATGACAGGGTCATCTGATGGTGTCATAAAAATATACAAATCATTTCATACATCGGAAGAAGACAGTAATATTGAGTTGATTTCAGCATGGAGGGCTTTAACGGACCTTCTATTAACATCAAAAAGTTCAGGTTTAATTTCTGAATGGCAACAATCTAGAGGTTCCTTGCTTGTAAGCGGGGATGTTAAAATAATACGTGTTTGGGATGCTCCAAGAGAACTCTGTTTAGTTGATATTCCGGCTAGGTCGACATCTTCAATTACCTCTTTAACATCAGATCAAGTGGCAGGTAATATCATTGTAGCTGGATTTGATGATGGAAGTCTTAGAGTTTATGACAGAAGACTTGATGCCCGTGAGTCTATGGTAAAAACTTGGAATAAAAATCATATACCTAGTCAATACCCTGGTCAATACAGAGCAGTAAGTGGCCATTCGATTAGGAATGTTCACATGCAAAGGGGAGGTTACAGAGAGCTTGTAAGTGCATCATCTGATGGATTCATTCATCTTTGGGATATAAGGAACAATGACCCAGTGTTATCATTTAATAAGGAAAGTGAAAAATCCTTGAGAACAATGGATGTACATGAACATGCTCCAGTGATTGCCAGTGGATCTAAATCGATGAATCTCTGGACTACATCAGGTGACTTGGTTTCAACATTAAAAAATCCACATGATAATTACCTTTCCAATAGAACATCTAATTATTTATCTAGCGCTGCCTTCCATCCTCATAGAATGATGTTAGCCACGAACTACAATCAAGACAGCAACATTAATGTATATACTTGCGCAGATGTTGTTGATTACTAAAGAAATACCTTTCAGTTATTTCTAATTAATATAATATTACATTATCATTAGATATTGTTTCCCTTCCTTACTTCAAAACTAAATGTACGATAATTTAAACTAATAATTTTATTTCGTATCTATATTTATGTGAAGCTTCTTTCATCTTAGGTCCGAGCTAATGCCGGTCTCGGAAGTTGCACCTAACCGAGATAATTTTTTTTTATTTAATTCTATACAGTGTAGAGATTGAAGTATATCAAATAATCAATTTAAAATTAGTCACAGTGCCTCAGTTAATAATATAAACTTCAACCAAACCGTCTGTATTTTACCTATGTTTTCAAGGAATACATCTGTGGTCAGTGGCGAAAGAGGAACTAGCGATGAAGAGCTAAAGCATGAAATCGCAAAAGTTGACTTACAGAAGGTGAAAGATACTTCAACGAAAGAAGTATCTATGTCTCAGAGAATGATAAGCGCATGTCTGGGATCCATAGTGACATCTCTAATGGTTACTCCATTTGATGTGATAAGGATCAGGATTCAACAACAGGAGATGTTACCTAATAATGGACTTTGCTGTCAGACACAAATCACAGATTCTGGAAGGAACACTCTTGCTAAGTCCGCATCAAAGAGGCTCGAAACAGTACCGTCAAGCCTGGGGGATGTCTTCTGGTTGAATAAGAACTATTGTAAAGGAGCGGAGAGCTGCACTAGAATAACGTCAACTTTTCAGGGATTCTCCACAGTAAGCAGGCATGAAGGCGTGGCGACTTTGTGGAGAGGAATATCATTAAACTTGGTAATGGCTGTACCGTCAAATATAATATACTTTACTGGATATGAATTTATTAGAGATCATTCTCCGTTTTCTACTAATACTTTAAATCCGTTATTTTGTGGTTCATTGGCAAGAATTCTCGCCGCTTCTTTCATATCACCTTTAGAACTTGTTAAAACTCGATTACAATCAATTCCGAGTAGCATGGGAAGCAATCCTCACATACTTAAGTCATTATTTAAAGACCTGATTGATACAGCCAGAGCGAAGGGGTGTGGAACTCTTTTCACAGGTTTACAGATTACATTATGGAGAGATGCCCCTTTCTCTGGAGTGTATTGGCTCAGCTATGAATTATTCAAGCATAGAATTTCAAAGGCATTAGAAGTTGATTTTGATAACGTTAAAAATTCAGGGAGCCATGATTGGAAGGTATTCTTGACAAGCTTTCTTTCTGGTTCCATTTCAGGATCAATTGCAGCGTTTATAACACATCCTTTTGATGTTGGTAAGACAAGGCTCCAAATATCCAATCACCAACCCACTAAAGGAACCAAGGAACCGTCAATGTTTTCATACCTTCACACAATCTATAAAAAAGAAGGAGCCTCAGCATTGTTCAGTGGATTTGGACCTCGTGTAATGAAAGTTGCACCTTCTTGCGCAATCATGATTTCATCTTACGAGATAGGTAAAAAGCTTTTCAAAAATGGTAATAATCTTTGAACATCAAGTTCACATAATAACCTTGTATATATAATTAGTTTAAATTCCTTTATAGAGTTTCTATGTATATATTTACGTACATACTTTGGAAATCGGAATCAGTTCATTATGAGAGCTGAACACTCTAGGTTTTGAATAATAAATCCTTTCTTGTATCTATTCAAGTCAATGTTAACGAAAAACAAGAATAACATAATTTAGGCGATAAGCTAAAAAATTCTAAGGTCTAAAGGTTGTGAATACGCCTCTATGAATGAATAGTCTTGATTATTCTAGAAAACTTGAGGCTAGTGTTAATTTCAGTCTGTATTGACTTTTACTTCCCTAAATTCATCATTTAAATTTATTTCAAACTCTTTTTATACCTCCTGACCCTTCTTCGTTGAAAGCACTCGAAGAAGACAAACCCTCTTTGGTTCGTGAACTAATCCCAGCTTGGTTCACATACTTTTTAGGAGAGTGTCTGTTGAATTCCGCATTTGCTTCTAAATTGAATAAACAGTTATAATACTCAGAAGTTGCATCATTCAAGTTCGTAGATATGGATTGCAATGCGACTGCAAAATCGACTAACGCTTCCTTCAAATCTTTGGATATCGCACGTATATACTGCAGCTCGAGGACATCCAAGTTCCATATTGTTTCTTCTAGCTTCTCATTTAGCAAAGTTGTCGAAGAAGCTGTTGGACCATACTTTATTTCACTTTCTCTAAGCACCTTCACAATCTTTGACTTCGCACTGACTAAATCCTTCAATTTCTTCTCTCTCTGGTTTACAAACTTAAAGCTCAATTTCAACTTTTCCAATTTTTCAACAATTGAAGCGGTTGAATCGCATTCACTATTCAATAATGAGCTAAATTCTCTAACCATTGTTTCACAGTCAGCGTTAGGGATCTCTGATCCCCACTTCACTAAATCCTCAGATAGCTCTAATTGAAGCGTCAATAATTTATTCTCTGCTCTAATTAACTTTTCTACTTTAGTTTGCAATTGATGAGCCATGATGAACCCAGACTTTCTATCCAATGTACTGTTTCCTATTGCCAGTACTGTTTTACCCCAAGAGTTGCCATTATTGCTTAGCCCAGAAAGTGTTGAAAACTTATCGATAACCTTCAAAATAGCAGTAGTCGGCCTTTGCATGAAAGACTCAGATGCATTTTCATTATTAACACCAAATCCTGGTGTGGCGGTTGCGTATTTAGTGATATTTGAAGGATCGATGGATGAATCCACCTTCCCTCCACCATTCTTGGGAAGGTTTTCAAACCTTGGAGGATCAATTCCTCTTATTCCAAAAGGATTTCTATTATGAGTTAGCAGCCACTTTCACGGTACAGTAAACTTAAGTACTTACGACATAATTTTCTGCTTATGGGCAATTAATATGACCAGAAGACTACGGCGCTTAATAATAATGTAGTGTGGTTAATTACTTGAAGAATTAAATAGAAAATATTTTTGCATTTGTACACTTAGTCTAACGTATTTCTCTGAAAAAAAAAAAGAAAGAAAAAAGGTGCCTTTGTGAAACCACTGGCGTATATGTATTGAATGATGAGACGGTAAGTAATGAGTCTATGAAATGACTATTGAAAACTGGAATGAACTCTTATATTCTATTCAAGACGGCGTTTACAAAAAGCGAAGTTTCGAATTATTTGCAAAGCTTCACTTTTTGGAAACATCTTCATCAATGTTCAATCCAGTGACATCACCAAACTTTCGCTTGGCTACAGTAATACTATCACCAAGCTTCTGTCTACTTACTTGGGATGTTTCATCAATCTTATGGAAAAAATAATCTGTCTTTTCAACAGCTAATTCTTGCTGCTTAGCAAGAGTTGGTAAGTTTGCTTTTTCAAGATCCCACATGAAGCCAGTCGTGTTCTTAAATGTTTGAGGCAAGAAATACTTAAAGGATGCTGTCCCCAAAATAAGAGGTATAGTCACTTTTGCTAAAAAACCTCTTTGGCGTGCAACAATATTACCAGACAATCCTGCAATAACAACGTAAAGAGAATTAGGTAACAAATCTTCTCTTTTATCATGAAGGTTACTCACAGTACTTGTAACATTTCTCTCAGCTTCATTATAATCATTATAAGTCCTATTCATAATACCCTTCCCCTTTTGAAGTATGTTTTCTGTCAATTGTCTCGAGCTGCCGAAAAGAGATTCAAGTGAATTAAAAGAACGAATGGAAACACCATCTACTATTCTATTTGAGCTTGAGTTTTGAGGTTCATCTTCAGACTTGGGTGTTACTGTGCCTGGAATTGGAGTAACTTCTTTGTCATTTTCATAGAAGTTTCTTCTAGGCTCATTCAAAATTGCTTGACCAGAAGAAAATATAAAAGATAATACACCAACAGGAATGGCGTATTTAATTGGCCTTGAACTTCGCATGATAAACTATTGTAAATGGGTTGAGTCTGGTGTATTGGCGAAAACTTAGTCGAATTGAATCTCAAACAAAATATAAAGATGTCGCGTATCTACGACTTATGTCGTATCATGAATTTTATTTGAAGCTCATCTCTGATTTCTGAGATGCTTACCAAGGAGTTAGTAATAAGAATGGGATTAAGTTAAAGAAACAATGGTATTTTGCATAAGAAGGCCAGAAAGTATATCGGGGCTTTTTAGAATCCAATTATATTACAATACACTGGCTTTAAGGCTCTATTCGAGCCTAAACCTATCTAAATCGTATGGCCCAGATGCATTACTGTTGAGGAATACCACAATGAACAGTGCAGAGTCTTCCAAAACTCCACACTCAACAGTAAAAAACGACAGTTTATTACCATTTGAGAAAAGAAGACACGGGGAAACTTTTGGCCAAGTGGTAAGAAGTGAACAATTCAAAAGGACTAATGATCTCGCGGATGACCTTAAGAGTTTAGTAACTCGTAGCGAAGATCTCATTACTGGCAAATCACCTTATCGTAACCTGGATGGAACATATATCAAAGGCGAAACCTCAGAAGAAGCTCGGTTACACGATTTAACTTTGATAGGAAGAGTTGATAGAAATGTTACGAAATTGCCACCTATGATTTCTGAAGCTATTAACAACAATATATTGAGACTCGCAGTCCCAGACAGACTTCGTGAGAGGGTGGCAAATATTTACAAAACCATATCCAAAGAGCAAGTTCAATGGTCTCCTGAATCTCCACTTGATTGTGATGCACACATAGGTGCATTATTTTTACAAGATTATTCTCATTCTCACCAAGTTTTGTCAGAACTTCAAAAGAGAATTGGAAAAGATAAATTCGAACCCAGGAGGATTTTAGAGATTGGATACGGCCCAGCGGTTGGGATGGTTGCATTAAATGAGATAATGGGCGATGATTTCTCTCCTGAGGTAAAAGATGCATATATTGTTAGTAATAATAAAACTGAAATGAAAAAAAGAGCCAAAATTATTTTATCTCGTCAATGGAATGAAAACATAATTGACGATGATGATATTCAGACAGAATTATCGGAAGATGAACCTCAGTTTTTGGAAGAGTTTGAAGAACATCAACAAACCTCCGACTCGACAGATGATAAATATGTGGGAGCAGTAGATACCTCTAAAATTAAAATAAGAACAAAGCTCAGAGATACATTACCTGTTAATAAGCAGTATGATTTGATAATTGTTAACAATGCATTATTAACCCGAGAATATAGTTTTCCTAGAGATGTTGATATAAATATCCACAAGCTACTCAAGTTAATTAGCCCAGGAGGTCATTTAGCATTAATAGAGAGAGGAAATTCTCTAGGATTTGAAACTATTGCAAGAGCCCGTCAAATTATGATTAGGCCAGAGTCTTATGGTCCTGAGATTGGTAAGATTTTTCGTCCGTACGTTAGGGGATCTGACTTTAAGCCTCAAAAGAATAACATTTCCAATAATAACTCAGAGTCTACTGAAGTCGTTCCAGAAGAAAAACCAAACAAAGCTGAAGTAGAACATTTTGGTACTGAGGATAGTGATGGCGCTTTGGAGGAGGAGCTAGTTCAAAAGTTTGGAGAAGTTAAGCAACTGGACATGAAATTTGAATTCGAGGATGATAAAGATTTTGAGCTTCTTCCTGTGCAAAGGGAAAACGACCTAGACCACGTAAATTATCACATTAAGATATTGGCACCGTGCCCACACCATAACAAATGTCCATTGCAGCTAGGTGATCCAAAGTATTACAAAATTTCATCTCATAAACATAGATTAAGTTTCTGCTCTTTTTCTAAAACGGCAGAGAGACCGAAATTTACATTGGAATTAAAAAGGGGTAAAAGACTAGCAACTAAGTGGGATAACAGTGCAGAAGATGGGTTTGGATTAGACCAATTATCGAGAAATCAGTTGAAAAAGTTGGAAGGGTCAGGCAGACCAGGGGGACATAATACAGAAAGAGGTTCCTTTTCATATTTGATAGCAGAAAGATCTCAAAATGACAGAGAAACAGTTAAAAGAATTGAAGAAGAAAGACTATACAATAGTTCCAAGATATTGAATCAAAAGGATCCTCTTACGTGGCCAAGAGTGATGGGAGACCTTCAAAAAATTAAAAATAACGTGAAAGTCAATGTTTGCGCTCCAAGTGGAAACATCGAAACCTGGCAAATCCCCAAAAGTCTTGGTAAGCAAGTGTACCATGATGCAAAGAAAGTTTCTCAGGGTGATTTGTGGGCCCTCGGTAAAAAAAGCGTTACTGTGAAAAATCGAATCTCACAAGAGGTTATTGATAAACTTGACACTTTGGCAAAAACTCAAAAGAGAAAGTTTTTGAAGGAGCAAAGAAAGAAACAGCAGAAGAAGTTAATTAGTACTTCTGTAGAAGCATTTGAGGACCA
The DNA here is from genome assembly GCA_030570455.1 of Priceomyces medius. Taxonomy (NCBI): domain Eukaryota; kingdom Fungi; phylum Ascomycota; class Pichiomycetes; order Serinales; family Debaryomycetaceae; genus Priceomyces; species Priceomyces medius. Next base: position 87,442 of record JAJLVV010000012.1, read on the forward strand.
TGATTTTTTTGGGTTAGCTAATGTTTTGGCATCCGATTTAGAGGCGTCAAAGAAGTACAAATCTAAAGGAAAGAAAGCGAAGTACGATATCGATCCTACTTTATACAATGGGAGATAATTCTACATGTACATATCTAAGTAATTTGTAAATACATATATTTAATCAAATATATTAAAGGAGTAGATACCTTAACTTAAAAACCTATTCCATGAAATTGAAACTATAAAATCAAACTAGAATGCATAACAAGTGCTGGCACAGCATTCCCGCCATCTCTCACAGACAATGTCTATAATACATAGTAGCAACCCAATTGCTTCTTCTGGTAAGACGTCATGCTCTCATTAACTTCATTACTTTCTTCTGAAAGAAGAACCTTCAGTCAACTTAGCTTTACCACCGGTAGGAGTACACAACACAGTAGAACAGTTTTCACATGTAACAGCAGTTTGAGCATGGCTGAATACAGTAGTAATATTCAAACAACCTTGACACTTGACATCCATGAAATAAGATCTTGGTTGTTGAACCAAGGTCTTCAACTTATGTTTTTGAGCTTCACTCTTTGCGCTTGGGTGTAATAAATCTTGCACTAAAACCATCTTGTACTATTAGTTCACGTAATTACAGTATTTTTTGCAAACTTTTACTACTTAATTTTTGAGTGAACTCTCTCCTAGTTCGATACGAGAAAAATTTTCGCCCTTGTGATGAAAAATTTTACATTGATTTTGTGCCACAATTTCCTTTTTGTGCCATACTAGCTAAGTCGAACCCTCCATTTAGATAAGAATTGATACTAATCATAAATCATGAGTGTTAATTCCTAATTAGGCAACCTAGAAATGCGAAAATTGCAGCAAAAGTTATCCCACATTTATAACCACCCCCGTATTTTATCTAAGTAAAATGATGCATATCAAGTTACAGCAACTGATCTAGAGGGTTCATAGATTCATTGTAGATGTGTCTACATGAAATAAGAGAGAACCTAAAATTATTACAGTATGTTACATATTCCCAATTACATTGGTGTCAAATTAAATTGGAATGATACAAAACGAAATAAAGCATCGAGCACATCAGTAGACAACCAAGAAGACGAAATAAAGCTGAAGACAAAGGAGCTGATTAATCTGAAGAAAACAAATCAAAGAGGCAAATTTCCCGATATAGTTGATCCATATGAAAATGACATTGATGAATTACATTCTGATATTGTATCTGTTATACAACCACTAAGACGACTGGAAGTAACGGACATCAAAAGTCACGACTGGCTCTTGAGGCATTTTACATTTATAATAGTATTCTTGCCTACAGCAGTAGCTGTCATTGTTCCTTCCCCAGAAACTAATGGAGTTGCTAGCAGTATTGATCTCGCAAGTATTATCTCTGATGGATTGATGATTCTTCTAGTAAGTTGGTTCATAAAATTCACAATGGAGTGGCCATGGACTTGGATTAGTCAGATAAGAGAAACAAGGAAGAAAATATTGAATCATATCAACTCTACAATATTGAATAATCGTAATTCCGTCTTTGATCAACATCATAGCCAACTAAACAATGAAGTCTTAATTAATAATATCTTATTGATCAAGAAGTTGAATAAGTTGGAAATATTTGGACTAATATCTTGCTTTTTAGGATCAATCTTGGGATCAACACTAATGGTTTTTGCTCGAAGGTATATGGTTGTAGAAGAATCAAGGAAAAAGATGGTGTTCAATAACTTCAACCTAACCGTCTTTATGTTATGGGGCACACTAAGATTATTGTTAATAACTTCTGAGCTACTACAGAAACAGACAGTAGGAAGTATTAATGATAAAATTTTTAATTCGAAAGATGGTTCATCAGAATACGATTTGATAACAGAAAATAACCTAGAGTTTTTTTTGCAATCAAATGCGCATTCCAAGAACAATAAATCAGGAAAGCCAAATTACGCTGCGGAAAATTTCAAAACCAGCCAATCTGAAAGCAAATCTAATAATTCAGGCTGTTCAAATGAGGCTCCAAATGAAAGCGACAAGAAGAATTGCAAGCACGATGAGAAAATATCACTATTAGAGTTAACTTCATTGAAGCAGGAACATGCAATTGAAACACTTGTTCTGAATCAACAAACAGAGTTTGAAAAGATTAATTCAATTTTACAGAAAGTTGAAGATGCTATTACACTGAATCAAAAAAGAAAGAGAAATGGCGTATCAAGTAGTAATAATGGTGTATATTTGAAACCATTTCCACTTAACTTGAACTACCATGACAGAAAATCTCTGTTTTCTCCACCAGTTGAGCAAATACCTACTATATTTGAAGATGAAATGGAAAATGAAGTTCCAGACCGCAATAAACCAGAAAATGAAAATCAATCAATTTCAACTGAAAGAACGACTTCATCTGAAACTCTCTTTGATCTTCCTAAGGTGAAAAGCACAGATTCAAAATACGGAAGCAGTTTGAGTTATAGTGGAGGTCATCAAGAGAAAACTTTCTCTGCCTTTAAAAAACCCAAGGGGAAGAATCGTTTTTCTCTCCATGGACTACCACTTCTGTCTGCGATCAAAGATGTGATAACAAGGCAATTTTATAATGAAAACAGCGTTCATGACGAAGAATTAATTCTCAATATCAATAATTTAGCTGGTTATGAATCAGAAGCCAATATAAACAGCTTTGCAATCGACAATTTAATGAGTGACGAGCCCTCACAACAGTCCTTAGTAGCTTTGCTAAAAAACACAAAGGTTATCATGAAGCGGATGAAGAAAAGGCTATCCTTGGCCACACTTTTAGAAAACCCAAACCAGCTAAAAACTATATTCCTAGACGAACTCTACCCGCTTTTTGAAGAATGCGCTAAAAATTATAGAGACAAATACTCTTCTAGCGTGGAAGCTTTAAAATTAATAATTTGGGAACTATTCTTGAAATACGCTTTGAATAACATCAACATTGTTATTAAATATGTCAATGATTTTCAAAAGCACTATCTAGAACCATTTCAAAGGTTTAAGAGTTTAATTTTCTTAGTTTTTACTAAAATACCGATAAACATATTTAGGTTTCAGGTGAGCATTGTCTGCTTTGTTCCGAAAATGTTTATCAAAGCATTCTTAACAGATCCAATCTTTACATATAGGCATAAAAATGATATCAAACAAAAAACCAATAATTCCTCAAAAGAATTTCGAGGTATGAAAGAATTCCACCTTAATACACCATACTCTGAGAGAATTATTCAGTTATGTCCTCGGAAAGAAGATCAGAATATAAGGACAAGAAACCGTATTTTCAATAAGTTGTCAAAATATTGCGAACTTGACAGCGAAGAAGATAGATTTGATCATTCCACAGTTACCCCTGTACTTTTATATGGTGAAGAGTACCGTTAATTCAAGTTGGTTTTTTCATATGATATAGGAATTTTGTGCTTTATTCAATATATTTGTAGATTCTGCGCTTGAAAGTTTATTTTAGTGTATTTATCGATGACTTTCTACCCACGCGCAGGAAATTCGAGGAGTTTATATCAACGATAAGGTAATTAAATCATCAGTCTTATAGGTCCAATAGATCCCCCATCAAGTTACTCCGTCAAAATAGCTAACAAAAGACGCGCAAAGAAGACACGTCCTCCTTATAAGAGGTACGTATATGGGACCAGTCTTGCTGAGCGTTCTAGCGGTGATGAAGATGATGGGCAAGATCATGATAAAAAAGACAGTAGTACTTTTGATGAAGTTAGAAATCCCACTAATAGAGGGAGTGGAGATCTCAATGTTAAATCGTATAAGAAGAATCTGAATAATGCTACCCATGTAAATCAACAAGCAGAGACTAGTTATATATCAAATGCAGGCAATGAGGCTGGTTCGACAAACTTGGAATCAAGTATAGATGGAAACCTATTTAAAGCCCCAGAGATGAAACTTCCATTGGAGATCGTCGTTTTAATTCTTGACCTTTTAAATTATAATGGTAAGCTAAGTACAAAGTTCTTGAGGGTCAACAGACTTTTTTATCGAATCACCATCGCAATGATTTATAGCCTGCCGAAGTTGAAGGCCACTAATTTTTTTTCATTTGTGGATTCGGTGTCGTCTAATAAGGAATTAGGGAGTTATATTAAGCGATTAGATTTATCATACGTTATCCAATCAGGGAAAAATGCCTTCATTGCCAAATTACTCAAACGATCAAAAAATAGTCTAACGGCATTTGTAGCGCCGCAGGCAAGTTTTGGACTTGGTCCCTTAATAGCTTTAAAGAACTGCCACAAGTTAAAAGTACTAGATTTACGATTAGTCTCAGAGACATTGAATTTAGTGGAACTATTCAAATCTATTAGTACATTGAAAGAGCTAACCAGTTTATCCTTTCCCAGATCTTCGATTGAAATAGTAGATTACGAGAGTATCGTATGGCCTCCAAAATTATCTTTTTTGCGTATTTCAGGAGGAATCACTGATGACTTTTTAGTCGAATCCAATTTTCCAACAACTATTACACTGTTAGAGTTTGCACATTGTCCAGCAATTACAAATATGGGATTCCATAGCATGTTATACCGTTTAGGTGCAAATTTGAAGACTTTGAAAGTGCAGTATCCAATGCCTAATTTAATAAGCAACTCCTTAGACCGTATATTTATTTACTGTCCCATCCTAATTGTTTTAGAGGTAGCAGTCGATTATTTATCTTCGTCATTTTTCGACGAAGAGAATTTATATTATCTCCCGTATGAAAGGCCATTGAAAACACTATACATAGACAGTAGTGGAATGCTAGGGACTTCTAACAGGGTTGATCCGATTGACCTAGCGGTTGCAATTAATGAAGATCGTCTCCCTCTATTAAAAAATATTAAATGCACTGCAAAGCTAGGATGGAATCCTAACTCTCAGTATGTTTCATTTATTGCCGACAAATTAGATGAGCGGGGTGGTGGTCTTTACATTGGGTATTAATCCTTATTTTCTATATCTTTGTAAATCAGTTGGCAGCCTGTACATAGATTTTTGATTTAGTCTCAAATATTCAACTCGATCTTCTATAAGTTAACCTCTTTGGACGTGTCAAGTAGTTAGTTCTAATCGTCTGGTAATAAAATGAGGGTGAATGAAAAAGAGAGAGGCACAAACTATAAATCAGGGAAATGGCGCCACTACTGGTCAAGTAGTCCTCCTTTTGGGTTACTTCATCGAACGACTTTCGACAGAACAGACCATTTTTTAATCTTCGTTTTATTATCAATTGGCGTATTGGTGAGATTGAATAAGATACAAACGCCCGGGAGGGTTGTTTTTGATGAAGTTCACTTCGGGGGATTTGCTAAAAGATATTTTGATGGGGAGTTTTTCATAGATGTTCACCCACCCCTAGTTAAGTTGATATATTACTGGATTGGTTTAGCTCTTGGGTGGAACGGCGAATTTGATTTTTCAAAAATAGGCCAGGAATATGATTCGAGTGTCCCATATTTGTATATGAGGTTGTTTTCAGGAATTTGTGGGGTTCTTAGTATAATTGTAACGTATGGGGCATTAAGGAAGTCAGGTTGTCGAAACATTGTAGCATTTTTTGGAGCCATTTTAGTTACGATTGAAAACTCTCTTACCACTCAGTCACGATACATTATGCTTGATGGACCTTTAATATTCTCAATTGCGTTAGTTGTTTACAATTTTAACCGATTTCTGCTTACCCTCCCTTTTACAAGAAAATGGTTCCAATCCTTAATAGTACTTGGATTTGCGACTGGAATAACTATTACGATAAAGTTGTCCGGTATCTATACCTTTTTGTGGTTGGGTATGGTAACATTGTTACAGCTTTGGTATATCTTCGGTGATTTAGAAGTTTCTGATGTTTCTTGCCTAAAACACTTCTTATTCAGAGTCAAAGCGCTTATACTTTTACCCGCATCAATTTATTTAGGACTTTTCTCACTTCACCATATGACTCTACCATTCAACGGATCAGGATCAGGATCGTTATCTTCAAGTTACAAATCTACTTTTGCAGACTCTGATGATCTCAACGAAATGCCTGTACAAGTTTTGTATGGAAGCTCGGTCACAATCAAAAGTAACAGTTTAGAAGGGTATTTGCATTCTCATGATGCTAATTATGAAAGTGGTACTCATGAACAACAGGTAACCCATTATGACTTCACTCCCGATTATAATAATGAATGGTTTATCGAGACTAGACACGGATATAACGATGCAACATATGTGGATAATATAAGGGAGGTCAAAGATGGTGATATTATCAGACTTTACCATAAAAATACGGGTAAATATCTCCATGTGAGTGATGTAAGACCTCCTGTTTCTGAGCATGACTATTCCCATGAGGTGTCATGTAATGCCAGTCGTGGATTATTAGGAAACCAAGAGTATGAATTTAAGGTCAGAACCGTTTTGAAGAAACCTCATGCTCTGCTGGACTTACCATTGATCAAGTTAAGAGCGACTGAATCTGTATTCCAACTCATCCATCAGGGAAAAAGATGTATTTTAATGACCCACCAAAGCAAGTTACCAAAATGGGGATTTGGTCACAATGAAGTGTTGTGTGTCGAAGAAGCTACTATTCCCAATTCTTTATGGTATATTGAATACAACTACCATCCTGCTCTCGAGAAGAATCCAGATGCGGAAAAAGTCAACTTCCAAAAAGTTTCATTTTGGAATAAATTTATTGAATACCATAAGGCCCTCTTTAGAATCAACAAAAGCTTGAGTGACTCACATGCTTATTCATCAACACCAGAGACCTGGCCATTTCTCTTCAGAGGAATAAATTACTACAGCAATGACGCAGTCAATGGATTGAAAGAAGGTAGCCACGTATATTACATTGGGAATTTGGCAATCTATTATTTGACCTTTACAGTTGTATTTGTGATGGCTATATGTCAGGTTATATACATTTTTAAACATTTGAATCCTTACAGCCTTCCAATGGAATCGCTAGACACCAGCATTCTTTACCATTATGGATTACAATACTTCCTTGGGTGGTTGATAAATTATATGCCTTATTTTCATATGACACGTCAGTTATTTCTACATCATTACTTACCAGCCTTATATTTTGGAATTTTGCTTTTAACGCAATTTATTGAATACCAAGTATCAAGAAGAAAATATCTTGGTTACTTTTTCATGTTTTTCATATTTGCAAGCAGTTTGTACTGTTTTATTTCATTATATCCCCTTATATATGGCACTGACTGGACCAGAAGTGAATGTAACCATGCAAAATGGTTTTCTGGGTGGGATTTCGATTGTATGAACTATCCAAATTAAAAAGAAAAAGCCTCCCAAATATAATCAAATCTGTCAGGCTGAAACCATTCTTTATCTCAAATAAATGGCATCTACTTAGATATAGTGCACTTCACCTTTAAAAGATAACTTTCAGCTTCTTACATTTTTTGTATCTGATATTCCTTTTGCCACATCCATGATTAACGATTCACACCAACTTAGTAATTTATCCTTTTCTTGAATTCGTTTGATTCTTTCCTCCTCAACTTCTTTTAAATCTCGACTCAATTCTTCTATAAGTTGTAATTGATTCTTTGGAGAAACCCCTATTCCAGGAAGGGAGTCTATGAGCATTGTTATCTGTCTTGACTTCAAAATAATATCTATGGACAATTCGTTTATAGTATTATCAAAATTCATCTCTGAAGTTGCCTTTACAGATGGTTGATTAGAAACTGAATTGCCTGCATTCGTCTGTCTATTACTTCCACCTTCACTTGTTTGTGCCTGAACCTGTTGACCTGGCAAGGGCGCACCTGCTGCTAAATTAACCACTGAATTAGGATCCTCATCTAAAAGCCCAGGTTCGCTATTTGTATTAACATAGTTCACAGTTGCGTTGAATTGCTCCACCAACTGGTCCAAGCATATTTGTAGTTGAGTGAGTCTGTCAGCCATTACTTGTTATAGATCAAGTCTCTTTTTTTGAATCTTTTATTTAATACATAAACGAGAGAATTAAAAATCGGGGTCGTGTGCTCATCTGATTACAGCTATCATAATTTACAAACACATTTGATGCAGATTACATCTACGTCGTAATTCTTAATATTTAAACCTATAATGAACACAACAACCACTGAAGAGATTCTATGGCAGGAAGATTCGTCTACAATATGCTGCCGTCTATGTCAATCCAAGTTTACCTTGTTCAATAGAAGACATCATTGCAGAAAGTGTGGCAGAATCGTCTGTGGGGGGTGCTCAAGTCAAGAGGTAAGGTACTTCCCGAATACATTTGTAATGAATCCTAGCAACATGAAGGTCAGACTGCAATCACATGAGATATACAAGACGTGTGACGAGTGTGTGAGTGAGATTAGAATGATAAGAAGAGCCTTGTTCAACAGAAGTAGTGACTCTGTAGTTCTCCCTGTAGCCACACCACATCGGAGAAGCTACACATATAATAACGATGATAATGATTCAAGTTCAGCGAGTAACACATCAAAGCATGATTTTAGATCACACACAGTACTGGTGAGATCTTCGACATCCTCTCTCAATTTGCATCAGAATCGCCAAAGGGATAGTGAGAGTGATTACAACCTTTGTCCTGTATGCGCTACCGATTTATTGAAGGCATACATTGGCAGCCATACAAAGAGGGTTGAAGAAATCAGCAATTTAGATTTTGAAGCTTTCAAAGAAAATCATATCAATGATTGTTTAACAGCGTTCGATTTCAGTCTTGATCATCAAAGATTCAACTCCCCAGATCACAAAGAGCCACACAAACACCCAAGAAATAAAATGCTTGTTTACAATATGCCTCCAATTCCTAGACCTAAGTATGAGAGCATACCTAACTTTGAAGGTACTTCATATGATACTATAAAACAGTTACCTTCAAACCAACAGGTTGAATCAACTTCCAACCTGAATGAAGATGCCATAGGATCTATTGGATCCAGCTCAACTTTTCAACAAAATTTCGAGAAACAAAATATCGATGAGTCGTTAGATAATGAGTGTGTCATATGTTTGGAGGATCTCAAAGCAGGGGATAAGGTAGGTAGATTAGAGTGCTTATGCATTTTTCATTACAAATGTATCAAAGACTGGTTTAATAAGAAAGGTTATGGTCAATGTCCTATTCATTTTTTTCATGAATAGAAGATTTAAGGATATCATTATTTGTGGGTCATGTTGGACGGGTTTGGAGTGATTAGTCAAGGAGATGGGTTAGGTTTAATTCATATTATTGTTCTTAGATATGTATATTAGTTTGTTTACATGAAATATATTTATTTTCAAAGTTACTGCTCTTCTCTATCTCTGTCATCTCTACCTCTCTTTTGACCCTTTCTTGAGTGGAAGTCCTTTGTTTGTCGTATAGCTTCTGCACTTGCTCTGTCGACATGAAAATGTAATGCGCTCAACACCTCTCTTGGCGGAGATGGATCTTTTGGTAACTTCTTACCTAATGCACTTTCAATTCTCAAATATATTTCCAAATCATATTGGGTCACTAAAGAGATCGACTTTCCTGATCTTCCAGCACGAGCAGTTCTCCCAACTCTATGGATGTATGCTTTGGAGTCCGTTGGTATATCGTAATTGATAACAGCATCAACAGAAGGTATATCAAGACCTCTAGCGGCAACATCAGTAGCCACCAAAATATTTGATGACCCGGACTTGAACTTATTCAAAGATCCCAATCTTTGCGATTGAGTTAATTGCCCATGTAAGGGAGTGGCTGAGAAACCAAGAATTCTTGCTAATAATGACGTTCTTTGACAATGTGCACAGGTCCTTGTGAATATGATAATAGATTTACCTACTAATTCATTCAACAAGTGAATCAAATAAGTGTTTTTGTAACCATCACTCACTAACATCATAGATTGCACCAAATTATCTGCTGTCTGGTATTTATTCGAAACAGCCACTCTCGCAGGATTATGCAATGAAGCCCTTTGCAATTTCTCCAACTTGCTGGTCATAGTAGCAGAGAACAAATAAGTCGTTCTTTGAGTAGGTATTACTTTAAGAATCTTATCTAACGCAGGGCCGAAGTCCATATCCAACAATCTATCTGCTTCGTCCATGACCAAATATTTTAAATTTTTCAAGGAGAAGCCCTTTGTATTTTCCAAGTGATCCATAATACGTCCTGGAGTAGCTACAAGAACGTGGGGCTTTCTCATCAACTCCCTAGCTTGGTCCATCATATCCATACCACCTACAATGCATGCTGTTCTTAAACCCATAATGGATCCTAAAGCATCAAAAGTTTCCTTAATCTGATATGCAAGTTCTCTGGTGGGAGCCAAAACAAGTCCAAAGTAAGGGGTTTGAGCTTCCCATAATGCTTGTAAAATTGGAATAGCAAAAGCTGCAGTTTTTCCCGAACCTGTTTGAGCTAGACCAATAATATCTTTTCCTTCTAATGCTTGAGGAATAGCTTCTGCTTGAATCGGCGTGGGCTTCAGGAATCCTAAGTTTTGGATTGCATCCATTAATTCAGGGATAAGGTTGAAGTCCTTAAAATCAGTGATACTGGGCTCAGTGTCTGCACTTACCACTTTTTCAATTTCTGTGCCCTTTTCTTGCACTTCAATAGCATTTTGTTGTTTCTCCTTTTCTTTCTTCAAAGCTTGTTTCTTAATCTTCTCCGCCAACAACTTAGCATCCAAGCTTCCACCTCTTTCAGACTTCTTTGCCTTCTTCTGCTGATTCTGTAGCTTAATAGACATATTCTTTCTTATTAAGTATTTGAGATGACTAATAGTGCTTAATTTATATCTTTATCTGTATAGACTATTTTTTTTTTCTCTTCATGGCCCGGGTTTTGTATATCGAGATGAGCATTAATTTTTTTAAAAGTTCATCTTAAACTATATCATAATTTATTGATAGATATAGATAATGGCCAAGAGAAGACAAAAAAAGAGAACTCATAGAAAGGTTTCTAAAGAAGAATTGGAGAATATTCCAAGATCCATGGTTCTTAGATTAGGATCTTCTTTGAAAAACCATTCTTTGAGTCAGTTAGTAAAAGATTTTAGAAACATAATGCAACCACATACAGCAATTAACTTGAAAGAAAGGAAATCGAATAAGCTTAAAGACTTTATAGTTATGGCAGGACCCTTAGGAGTCTCAGATTTGTTCATTTTCAATCAGTCAGAAGAAACAGGAAATATTTCTTTAAGAATTGGAAAGATGCCTAGAGGACCTATTCTTCAGTTTAAAATTAACCAGTATTCATTAATAAAAGACGTCAATAAGTTCTTGAGGCACCCCAAATCGGTTAGCAAGGACTCTTCAGAGTTTTCTAATCCACCACTTTTAGTTTTGAATGGGTTCCTGTCAAAGTTGAATGAGACAGAACAACATGAAAAACTTTTGATTACAGTTTTCCAAGGCATGTTTCCTCCAATTCAGCCTCAACTGACCAATGTGAACTCAATAAAAAGAGTTCTTATGATAAATAAAGATCCAGAGACACACAGCATAGAATTAAGACATTATGCAATTGATACTAAGTTGGTTGATGAAAGTAGAAACATAAAAAAGTTGATCAACTCACACCATAACTTGAGGAAAACGTTACCAACTATGTCCAAAAATGTTGATGTATCGGAATTAGTACTTGATCCATATTCTGTGGGAGGTGCAACTTCTGACTCTGAAGTAGAAGAAGACCAAGTCGTTGAAGTAAAAGGTGAAGACGACAAAGTGGTTAAGAGGAAACAAGGAAACTCATCCAGCAATACAGAATCAGTTACCAAAAAGAAGGCGATAAAGTTGACGGAATTAGGACCTCGTATCAATATGACTTTGATGAAGATAGAAGAGGGATTGACAGGATCTTCCAAAACGTTATTTCATGCTAATGTTAAGAAATCATCTGCAGAACAAAAGGAGCTAGAGAAAAAGCATCAGATTAAGGCACGGGAAAGAGAAATCAGAAGGTCGAATCAGGAAGCAGCAGTCAAGGCTAAGAACGAAAAGAAAGAAAGAAGGAAGGAGAGAAGAAAAGCCCAGGGAGATACAGATGGAAAAGTAAGCCAAGACGAAGACAAAATCTCTTCTGATGAAGGTTCTGATAGTGACGAACCTGAGATTAACCCGGCGGACTACGAAAATGACAGTGACTTATACAGTGACATTGAAAAACTCGATACATAGTGAGAGCTATATATATATTGCTAAGTTTCTGTACTATGATCTATATTTAATTCATTTATCTCGTCAATTAATTTTGTAATCTTCCTCTGTATATTTATAGCATCCATAGCATCCTTCAATGCATCCGTGAATGACATTTGTGCATCTTTTAATTCACGAGGAACTAGAACCCCGAATTGGTAAAGAGGATTGACCAACTTTGATTCATCAGTCTTAGACAAGTCATCTATTTCCTCCATGCCATTATTCTTATTATTTTTGCTCTTTCTGCTTCTAACATCACCGTCTCTTGGTTTAAATCCCGATACTGATGCCTTACTTCCGTCAGAGAGATTAGCAGAATTCGTCTCTCTATTCTTATCTTTACCACCCCGAGGAAGTTTGAGATCAGTATCTAACAATTCATTACAGTCCAGACTTTTAACCTCCTTTATACTTTGCTGTTTAAATAAGTCAATTACCTCAAAAATTCTATTATCGTAAACTACTTTTAGAGTGGACAGTCTCGGCCTCATATCTAGTAAATCCGCATCAAATTTTCTCCCAGTTACGCTATTATTAAAGTTAGCACGGCTCAAGTTAAGAAAGCCGTCCTTAAAGTTTTGTCTTAAACTATCATTCATCCTTAATTCGTAATCATTAACTGTCTTTAAAAGCTCAATTGTTTTTGTATCAATTGCTGATAAATGAAGCTCTACTTCCTTTCCAGTGATTATCTCATGCCCACTCTTTGAGGCCAACTGATCATCAATGTTGGAATTTTGATCAACAGAAAATGCCTCTATCTTATTATTTTGAATTTCTGTCATAATAGAAGATCATAATTTGACTCATTACATTACAACTAAATCAAATTTGTAGATTCGCATCTGCGCATTTTCTAGTATTTAAAATATTTAATAAAATTTATGTATGAGAATTATCACAACATTAAGTTACAACTTATAAATATTTTTAAGTCTAAGAAACTCGGTTCTAGGGAGGATATCATTGAAGCCAAATTCTTCGTTTAAACCTGACTGAATTAGCCTATTTTCTTCTTCCGTCCTCTCCTTAGCCTTCATTTGATTTCCAAGTTTCCATATGGAATGGATCAATTCTTCTTCACCAACGGTGTTTTCGGCATATCCCTTATAAGTAATATCTGCCAAATCGTGTAATATATTTGCAGTTAGCCCCCATACATCATATATCTTCTGATTAGTGTCAGAATCTCTTCTAGAACCTAATCTACCCCATGACGATAAGTCCTTTTTCGGGGGTTTAGGGGGGTAGCCTTTCAGTTGTGCAGATTTAACAAGAGATTCTTTAACATCTTCTTCCTCTTTCCCTTCCCCTTCCTCTACATCGTTATCATTATCATTATCATCTAGATCATGCTCATCTTCTGAAGCAGATAAATCTTTAATATTCTTCAACCAGTCAACCTCATTTGGGTTTTCCTGCAAAAAAGTGTATGATCTCAAGCTCCAAGGTATGCCTCCCCATTTAACAGTATAAAATGACCTCTCGAGGCATTCAATTGATTTTTGTTTTGGTATGGGGTACAAGAAGTCTTTAAGTGGGCACGAAAAAATACCAGAGCTCTCTCCAGGGTTCAAGTTTAGCGTAAGCTTGTTAATGAGTTCAGATTCACTTGTATCATTACAAAAGTGCATAACACCTACACAGGGTCGAACTGCCGAAAATGTTCTTGACAAGAAACAAGGAAGAACATTGACATGATCAATAGTGAACCCATACTTCTTCTTTAAAGATTCGTTATCCGTATCCAAGCCAATTTCTTCAAACATCTCTCTTCTAGCAACATCCCATTCACTCTCTAAGCCTGTATCAGCTTTCCCACCAGGAAGTGAAATATGACCTGGAAAATTCCTCAAGGTAGAAGACCTCTTTGTCAAAACCACTCTCCACTCACCTAACTTACCGAGAAACAAGAGGATAAACACTGATGATCTACGAGCTATCGGTAACCTGTGCCATATCGAATGAGCTTGGGACTGATAGTTTAAAGATTTGTAATTCTTTATGTTATCCAAGAATACTTCCTCGTTCACTACTGGCATTATATATGAGATGCAACGGTGTGAAGATTAGATGATAGTAAAACTCATTCTTTACTACCCCATGTCAGTCACCTGATCCATTTCACGTGTAAAGTTTAATTTCCTTTTACTGAAAATGTGGCATTAGATGAGGGACAAATTTCATGCACTGTCAGGTAAAGGCATAAGAGTGTGGCTGACAAACGTATATCAGTATTTTGAACAGTGCATTTGAAGACCTTTGCACAACATTAATAGTAGAGAGTCTGTTTTTATGTTTAACGGCCAAAGCTTCTCGATTCTCTATTTTTGTCTATTAATTAGAGAGAGCCTGTTATGACTTACCGCAAATTTAAACATGTACGGCTGTCGTTCGCTCTACACAGGCCACAGTTTGCAGCTATGCAAAGCGCGGTCGCTGCATTCCTCAGGTTAATGTCTTGTGCCACGAAACTCATGGGCATGTAAGCCGATTTACATTCAACATCTCTCAGTAGAGTCAGCTCAATGATGCAAAATTTGTAAATGTGTTCTTAATTGTTCTTGGTTGAAAGGTCCGGGTCAATCCTAACTATTTTTAACCAAGAAATCTGAAAATATTTACAGTCGTTAGTCGAAAGACAATGAAATGGCTGTCGCCGATCAATGTTCTAAGACGATATTACGCGGTAAACTTTGAAAGTTTCAGCTTTCTACTGAATCATGGCGTCCATCGAATTGTGGCTTCAAATGAAGGGTAATTGTAGACTTTATTATATATACTTGCGGGCACTGACCAACGTACGAGAACAAATTTGAAAGCCCGACATTAATGATGACGAAGACGGCTCTCATATCTAGGGATTTGGATCTCTTTAAGCCAATCCACGATCCATCTGATCCTACATTTACAAAGTCATCATCCCATATAATAGCATCACCATACATTGAAGATGAACATTTACTTAAATTGGAGACCCTAGAGCCTCCATATAAAGCTCTCGCCATAGCTCTACAAACATTCATTCCTAAAGACTCTGATTACGCCAATCAAGAATATGATGATGCTTTCGACTTGGATGCAATTGTGAAATTGACGCGGAAAATTGCAAAAACTTTCGGTGAGCCGTTCCCTCAGACGAAGGTCTACATTATAGCATTCAGATCAATTCTTTTCAAAGAAATACAAACTTCTGCTGAAAAAAGACAGTATCTAGCCCTGCTTGATAAACGATCTCATCTGGAGGCTAATCGTTCTGGCGGTCTAATAAAATATTGGTATGGTGTACCAAATGATGAAGAAGGCAAAAATCTTGCAACCTGCTGGTGGCGCTCTAAAGAGGAAGCTCGCAATGGAGGAGGTGGATCTTATCATAGAAAGGCCATGAGGTCAGTTCAAGGTTGGTATGACCATTGGAAGGTTGAAGAGTACGAATTATATATAGAGCAAAATTGCGAATTTTATACCTTAAGTAGAATCTAATGAGGCCCACGGTGCCGCCATTTTAAAGCCCAACACTTCGTATGGTACCATTATCTCCAATTGGGAGGTATAACTTGATAGCCGTCGCATCTTGAAAAAATATATAGCTCGTTCAACTTAGAAGATCATAGTAGACCAGACCCCAAGCACGCTCATAATGTCTAACGGAGAAGTTGAGACTACGTACGGAAATAAGGAGGAACGTCTGGACGGCGAATCTAGCCATGATAAAAAAGTGACCACTTATGAGGATACTAAAGCCGTGTCTGATCTAAGTGATGAACTTTACCGGTCAGATGATGTCGGAGTTACATACTTAGCCAAATCAAAGCTTTTAGCAGAAGCAATCGATGAAATAGGCTTTGGAAGATACCAATATGGATTACTAGCCGTTGCAGGATTGGGTTGGTTCTCTGATAATGCTTGGCCAGTCGCGACTAGTTTGGTGCTACCAGTTTTGAATGAAACTTATGGAGTCCACCCCCCAGAAAACGGGGGACCATATCTCTTACTTGCTCAAAGTCTTGGTTTATTAGCAGGAGCTGCTTTTTGGTCTTTGACCTCTGATATCGTTGGCCGTGGATGGGCTTTTAATATCACGTTTTATTACGGGAATTTTTGCCACATCTTCGGGGGCTTCTCCCACCTTTGCTGCAGTTGCAGTTTTTGATGCAATGTGGAGCTTTGGCGTTGGAGGTAACTTGCCTGTAGACTCTGCAATTTTTTTGGAAGCATTACCAAGTAGTCATCAATGGTTATTAACTGTGATGTCTATATTTTGGGCTTTTGGACAAATTGTTGCCAATTTGTTAGGCTGGGCCTTAATTGGAAACTTTTCATGTGATGACACACAGCTGATTTGTTTAAGTGCTAACAATATAGGATGGAGGTATTTCTTTTATGCTTTTGGAGGCTTAAGTCTTATAATGTTCATAGCAAGATTTTCATTCAGAGTGCTTGAATCTCCACGATATTACTTAGCTATAGGTCAAGACGAAAAAGCAATAGATACCGTCTACTAATTAATAGCTTTAGACTTATAGAAAGATATATATATTTTTTAGTTCGTTCCTTTAATGTTATGTAACACCACCTGTATACAGGAATCAAAGAATAAACAGTTAAGTTTGACCTAGGCTCTAAGATACTTAGACTAACTATGCAGCTTAATGCAAAGAGATATTCGTAACTAATTCATCAGCTCCAAGGGAAGGCAAATTGTCTCATCAGCCAAATCATAAACACTAAGATTGTCGCTAGTGCTACGAATTAGTAACATTAAACGAATCTGGTGGTCTTATAAAGTACTAGAGTAGGTTACCAATTGATGAAAAAGACAACAATTTTAAAACCTGCTGGTGACGCTCAAAAGAGGTACCGCATAATGAATTAAAGAAAGGCGATGAGATCAATGCAATATTTGTACGGCCGTTGCAAGTTGAAGAGTACGTACTCCATACGGCGCAAGGCTGCGAAATTTTACGTCTTAATGAAGGATCGCCACGGTGGCGTTATCGCTCTTAGGTCTCCACACTTCCCAAAAAAATAAATTATATACAGTATATTCATTTAGAACTCGAACGAGAAGTAGCAATATATATGGCAGCTGTTACACGCCAATGAAAAAATACATCCTTTGTTAATCTTAGTAGCTCAAAACAATATATAAAATAAGAACTCTCATAATGTCTAATGGAGAAGTTGAGAGTACACACGAAAGTAAGGAGGAACGTCTGGACAATGTATCTGGCCATGATAAAAAAGTGGTTGCATATGAGAACACTACAGCCGTTTCTGATCTTAGCGATGAGCTTTATGGATCGGAGGATGTAGGAGTCACGTACTTAGCCAAATCAAAGCTTATAGCTGAAGCAATCGATGAAATAGGCTTTGGAAGATACCAATATGGGTTACTTTTTGTTGCAGGATTGGGTTGGTTCTCTGATAATGCTTGGCCAGTCGCGACTAGTTTAGTGTTACCAGTTTTGACTGAAACAAATGGAGTTCATCCTCCAGGAAACAGGGCACCTTATCTCACACTTGCTCAAAACCTTGGCTTATTGGCTGGTGCTGCTTTTTGGTCTTTGACCTCTGATATCGTTGGCCGTAGATGGGCTTTTAATATCACGTTTTTGATTACGGGAATTTTTGCCACATCTTCGGGGGCTTCTCCCACCTTTGCTGCAGTTGCAGTTTTTGATGCAATGTGGAGCTTTGGCGTTGGAGGTAACTTGCCTGTAGACTCTGCAATTTTTTTGGAAGCATTACCAAGTAGTCATCAATGGTTATTAACTGTGATGTCTATATTTTGGGCTTTTGGACAAATTGTTGCCAATTTGTTAGGCTGGGCCTTAATTGGAAACTTTTCATGTGATGATTCGCAGTTAACTTGTTTAAGTGCCAACAATAAAGGATGGAGGTATTTCCTTTATACTTTTGGAGGCTTAAGTCTTATCATGTTCATAGCAAGATTTTCATTCAGAGTGCTTGAATCTCCACGATATTACTTGGCTAGAGGCGAAGACTCGAAGGCAATAGATACAATATACAAAATTGCTAAGATCAATAAGAAAGAGGTATCTATTACACTTGCTGATCTTGAATACATTGATAGTTTAAAACTTGATGACGGTGAGTCTAAAAAGCCACTGCATAATCTGTTGTTGAAATCAAAGCTTGCTGAATTCAACTTCTCTCACGTGAGATCATGTTTTGGTTCTAAAAGATTAGGGATATCTTCGTCCTTGGTAATATTTGCATGGGCATTGATTGGACTTGCATTTCCCTTGTATAATGCTTTCCTCCCGTACTATCTTAAAACGAGGGGTAATGCTTTGAAACCTTTGAGCGTCAGTGAGACATACAGAAACTCATTAATTGTAGCGTTAATGGGAATACCATCATCGATACTAGCTGGTTTTCTCGTAGAACTCAGAATAGGGAGAAAAGGAACATTAATTATTTCACTTCTATTGACTGGTGTAATTTTATTTTGCTCTACAACTGCAAAATCCAGTAATGCGTACTTAGGTTGGAACTGCGCTTTCAATTTTACATCAAATATTATGTATGGTGTCCTATATGCATATACTCCTGAAGTATTCCCGACTAAGATCAGAGGAACAGCAATTGGTTTGGCTGCTTCTGCAAACAGAGTTTTTGGTGTTTTCGCACCCATTATAGCCATGTTCGCAGACTTAACGACGTCAGCACCCATATTTGTGAGTGGTGCTCTCTTTCTTGTTTCTGGCGTCTTAACAATATTTTTCCCCTACGAACCACGGGGCAAGTCTAGTCTATAAATAATAGCGTTATATATACTCAAATATATATACTTAACCTCATTTCCTGGTTGCAATTTTTAAAGTTTTTTGATACTCAACTGAATACAGGAACGAGACTCTAATTGATCTATGATTTTTAATATACTTCGACTAATCAGTAGCTATACAGCTTACAACAAAATGACATTCACAACTAATCTGGAAATTCATCAATTCCAAGGGAAGCTATACAAATTGTCCCATGAGTCCAAAGTCACGAACACTAAGATGGATGTTAATGTCTTTTTACCGAAAGTAGCATTTAGTAATAATAGCAAGGTACCAGTGTTGGTTTATTTATCAGGTTTAACGTGTACCCCAAACAATGCAACTGAAAAGTCATTTCTTCAATACTTCGCTAATAAGTATGGGTTTGCAGTTGTATTCCCTGATACGTCTCCCCGTGGAGCCAACATTGAAGGTGAAGACGACTCATGGGATTTTGGGACTGGCGCAGGATTTTATGTCGATGCCATTCAAAAACCATGGAATAAGAATTATAATATGTATTCCTACGTTCATAAGGAGTTATTGAATGAATTGGCTAAGAAATTTCCTCAGTTGGACTTTATTGTCAACATTTCTATTACTGGTCATTCAATGGGAGGCTATGGAGCTTTGGCAGGATTCCTTAAAAACCCTGGTAAGTACAAGTCGGTATCTGCATTTTCTCCGATTGCAAATCCGTCAGTGTCTCCATGGGGGGAAAAGAATTTCGGAACTTATTTGGGTAGTGACAAAGAGGAGTGGTATAAGTATGACCCTACAGTTTTGATTAAAGATTATAGCCACAGTAATCAGCCAGATATCTTAATCCATCAAGGTGGTAGTGATAACTTCTACACATCAGAGAAAAAACAGCTACATCCTGAAAACTTCAAAGAAGCTGCGAAAGAAGCGGGTTACAGAGGTAAAGTTGACGTGAGAATTGTGGATGGATATGATCACCTGTACTTCTTTATTAGCTCCTTTGTTGAAGATCACGCAAAGCACCATGCCAAATATTTAGGGCTTCTTCAATAATTGTACCAGATTGTGCATTAGGTGGAATCATAAATAAATTAATTACTGTATGTATTTTTGTCTAACTATTACGTGATCTAATTATTTAAACAATTCAAGATTGCTCCTTGAATTTATCTTCCCATGCAGTGCACCATCTTATCTTTGTTTCATTAGACTTATTCACATCTTTAACTATGTGGACTAACTTCGAGCATCCTTTTGATATCTCTGTGCTAATTCCTTTAACTTCTCTATCAACTGTTTGACTAAGCATCAAATCAACAATTAGCTTATCAACGTTACCGACGAGCTTACTCTGTTCAGTGTATATTTGATCGATGACTTTACCACTTGGAATCGAAGGTAATGATTTAACTAGTGAAGAAAGTAAAAGCTTGATCAACTTGATCTTTTGGAGCCACATTTTAGAGAAGTCGATTAATTCTTGTTTGTGTTGATTATTAGGTTCATCATCATTCAACTCCGAACTTACTGTAGATGGAACTCCACTTTCTTCGTCACTTTCATCATCACTGAATCCAAATGAGTCGTAATCAATATCTCCGGGATTTTCAGTCCATTCTGCAAACTCATCCAATCCATCTTCAATTAACAAAATGCTCTGCTTGACTTTCAGTGATAGCAAGGCTAATTTACCATCTTTTATCAACTTAATTAATGAGTCACAGTTAGACCATATTCTGCCCACAGATATTAGTCTCTTGTTCACCTCATCCTTATCATTGGATAAATCTTCTTCAATCTGACCGGATCCTTCAAGTATTCCTAATAACTCTTTTGTAAATGAGAGATTGGAACCAAGTAATTGTTTTATATTATCTACTATCTCCACATAGTATATTTCAGAGAGCTCCTCAGGTTGTATTTGAGCCACGACAGACATAAGAAGTACTGCTGTTTCAGAGAGAGACTTCAACAGATTATAACCAGCATTTATCAGTTTTACAATATTTTCAGGTTTAAACACTATTCCTACTTTGGTGGTATGTGCTTTTATCAACAGTGCCAACTTTACAAGTTCTTGCAATGTATGATCTACTTGTGCTGGTTTGACTTCGCTTTTCTCCAACGAATCGATTGTTCCTAGCCAATACTCAATGCCTTCCTTGAATGATTCAAGAAGTTTTTTCAAGTCGTCTTTACTCACAGACATGTTTTTGAAATTTCAAAGATTGTGTGAATACAATGAACCAACCTTGAGATACCCAGCTATCTGTATTGTAACTATCTCTATTCGTAAGTGACTTCTGAAGAAGAGAAAACTAATATAGTATGTCATTCTAGTACATCCACGAATTTATGTGCGATGGGTTAATTATACTGCATATAGATAACGATATATAGAAATGGAAAAGACTACAAGAAAAGTTGTTGATATTTAGTGTTCTTTTATATGATTTGTAATTTGATCAAATTTAATATATAACCTTTAGGAATGTCTTAAAATATCTTGACTCCGGCAAAAGTTGGATCACAAATTCTATTTTCACCGTATTTCTTAATCAATCCGTTTAAGGTAGCATAGTCTTCTTCAGAAATATGAAAGGTTTCGAGGTTACTTTCAATCCTGGAAGCAGTAACGGACTTAGGCAAAACAACAGTACCTCTTTGAACAGCCCAGCTGATCAAAACTTGCGCAGTTGTGACTTTATTCTTCTCTGCAACTTCTACAACAGTTGGGTTCTTGAACAATGGGGAGTTAGTGGAACCTAACGGAGAGTAAGCTTGAATAAGAATATTTTTGCTCTTGAGATAATCAGTCAATTCAGGTTGAACTAGCAATGGATGAGCCTCAATTTGATTAACAGCTGGAACAACTTTAACATCCTTGTCTGCGAGTAATCTTTCAATTTGCTTCTCAGAGAAGTTAGAAACACCAATTGACTTGACTTTTCCAGTAGCTTGGAGTTTTTGCAACTCCTTCCAAGTGTCAAGATAGTCCCAGTTTGCAGCCACTTTTCCATCAGCATCAATGGTGACCGGCCAATGAATCAAGTACAAATCGACGTAATCCAAATCTAACTTCTTCAAAGAAGTGTCCAAAGCCTCTGAAGCGTTTTGTTGTGCATTGTTCCACAACTTAGTGGTGACAAAAATCTCCTTTCTTGGAATCCCAGAATCTTTGATACCCCTACCAACTTCAACTTCGTTACCATAAATTGCAGCAGTATCAATGTGTCTGTATCCTGTTTTTAAAGCGGCCAAAACTGCACTGTAGGCAGCTTCTTTT
The DNA here is from genome assembly GCA_030570455.1 of Priceomyces medius. Classification (NCBI taxonomy): domain Eukaryota; kingdom Fungi; phylum Ascomycota; class Pichiomycetes; order Serinales; family Debaryomycetaceae; genus Priceomyces; species Priceomyces medius. The sequence goes on from JAJLVV010000012.1 coordinate 109,738, forward strand.
TCGGTTGCCTGCCAAGTTCCTAAACCAACAGCAGGAATCTTATGACCATCATTCAATGTGAAAGTTACATTATTTTTCTTGAGTTCAACCATCTTTGTCTTAGTTTAATGGAAATGTAGAACCCAGAATTATTCAATTGGCCTTTCGATCCCCCTCTTTATATAGTGTTGCCCGAAATTTGCTTAGTGTCGTAATTGGAACCACCACTGGATCGGTGTGGGTTAAAATGACAGCGACCGGAATAACTCCTATATTATCTTCCCTACTTATTAATTAATTCCGGTGCGTCTAAATTGAGCTTATGCAGTGACCGTTTTTAGTCGATCCCTAATGCTACTGTGGCTTACTAATGAGGCATATTAAACGTTACCCAATTAACTGATAGATGCAATTACAATAAGCGAGGAAATCAAATACGTGTGGTTGCAGTGGGGCTTCTTCTCGTATATTTTTATTTTCTACTCTATTCAAAACTATTGATCTCCACATCTTTCACCAATCTTCGTCGTCCTCATCATCGCTCCTTGCAACTTTGTCTTTTCTCTTATTCAATGCCAATGCCAACGCATCTGCGAGACTTGCGGGCTGGCCACCTGATGCTGCGCTTCCAGCTGGAGCATTAGCTACAGGTTCTTCTCCTTTGAGTCCTTGTAATGCGACACTAGGTTTCTCAAGCTGGGACTTGTCTGTCTTCTTCAACGAACCAATACCCGCGCTTCTGATAGATGACAAAAGGGCATCTCTTGACTGGTCAACTGCCGGTATATGTTGTGGTGGGATTGCTGCTTCCTGCGGAGGAAAAGAGGGAGGAGGAGGAGGAGGAGGAGGAGGAGGTACATTACCAGTGGTATTTTGTGATTGAAGTTCTGGAGGAGGCCCCGGTGGGGGTGGTGGAGGGGGTGGAACAGCACCAGTTGTTCCAACCGACTGCGTAGACGAAACAGCGTGTGGATGAGATGGAGGAGGTGGAGGTGGTGGCGGTGGTGATGATATGTTCTGTGGTGATACTGTTGGAAGAGGAGGAGGAGGAGGTGGTGGTGATGATATGTTCTGTGGTGATACTGTTGGAGGCGGTGGATGCTGTGGAGGATATTGAGAAGCATACGCGCTATCAGTATGTTGTGGGGTTTGCTGGATGGGTCTTTGATAAGACAGCGGCGTAGGCGGTAGATTAGGAGGAGCTGCATTAGTTCTTGCCCTTGGAGGAGGTGGTGGAGGAGCAGTCCCTCTATTTGCTCTTGGAGGAGGCGGTGGTGGTGCAGCTCCTCTCCTTGGTGGTGCAGGGGGAGCATTCTGTGCTCGAGGAGGAGGAGGAGGAGGTTGTGTAAAGTTGGCTTTTGCTCCAGGTGGGGGAGGAATTGGCCTGTTTGGTTGCAGAAAAGGTGGAGCTCTGTGTACCTGATGGCTAGGTTGGTTGGCACCAAAAACAGGATTACTTTGTTGTTGCTGCTGGTTCTGTGGTGGGACTGCAATAGCAGCTGAAGATCCCGAAGTCAGAGGAATCACCGCATTCGCAGGTGGAAGTCTAAATTTTGGCTTCGAATCCTCTGGCGCTATTTTGGGCTCTGGAGTTTGCTCTGTTGGCGTATTGGATTTTTCAGACAGGGTATCGGATACTGCAGAAGAATACTTTGAATGATCTACAGATGGCCCAGGGGAATTCGATGCACTGGGTGATTGAACTGCCGCTGCAACCGGTGGCGGTGGCGGAGCTTTCTTTATCTTAGTGCTCTTATTTGATGATACGGAAGAAACCCTCTGCTCCAACGCTGGTTTCTCGCGTCCACTTTGAAGTCTTCTCGGGATTGGAGGCTCTAAACCCACTAAAGGTCCTCCTTGTTGGGAAATGTAATTCTTTATGAAATCTCTGTTATCTGCAATCATGTCTTCAGTAATACCAGCTGCTGCCAATTCAGCATACAAAGACTTCCATTCTGCTGGTGGTTCACCATCGTAATACAATACACCTTTACTTCTTCTAGATCTTTGAGCAGTATTGACATCCATATATTCTCCTCTTGGTCCCGGTCTTTGAGGTCCCAGGGGCTCCATCGATTTTTTCATTGCAATGGCATTTTTGTTGTTGATAGTTTGCTTTGAGCCATGTTTTTTTCTATTGGAGACTCTTTTGTGAAAATGTGTAGCTTCACTTGTATCTTCGAAAAGAAGTCCTGCCAAACACTCTTCGAGTTCGAATGTATGAAAAAACGTTCTATCCTGGTTATACTCAAAATCAATATACAACTCTTGATCCCATACAACACCCCTGTGGCCAATTATGTCAACTAACTTCAAGAAAAATGTATGGCCAACCAAGTCATCTACTAAAACAATGGCACCCACTAATCCAGTGTATGTCCACAGTGTGGGCTCGGGATATGCCACGTACAATCTAGCAACCGTCGCATCTAGAATTTTATTGTTTGCTTTGGGGATAGCTCTCTTTATCTTTTCCTTATCTTGAGCTGTTAGAACCCCCATTGCGAAAAGTATCTAGTGATGTTTGCTGCTTGAGTGGATTGACTTTTTGGCTTATGGAGCTAAATGGATAGTTTCAAAATGCGAAACTATATCAGATTTACAGGTTGGGTGTTCGCACATTTTTATTATTCAAAGTTCAAGTGAAATTTAATTGTAAAAAAAGACATATATATTTAGATTTCTAATAGACTCAAAGTACTCTTTCATATCGCAGAAATGTCCGGACGTCAAGGAGGTAAAGCCAAACCGTTGAAGAACCCCAAAAAAAAACAAGCTCAGGATGTCGATGAAGATGATGCTGCTTTCAAGGCTAAGCAAAAGGCGGATGCTCAAGCTAGAAAAGAAATGGCTGCTCAAGCCAAGAAAGGCGGACCATTAGTAGGTGGAGGTATCAAAAAATCTGGAAAGAAATAATCCAGATATAAGTTACAAGTTCAGACATCTGAAATCGAAACATTTCAATGGTTCATTTAGTGAATGTTTATCTATATGATCTGAGATATAATTTTTATAGTTGTATCATGATATTTAAATAAAAGCCGCGCTAATGATTGATATAGAATACTAATTTTATTGTAGACTTGTAATTTAGCCTTTGAAACCTAGACTAGTTTAGCTAGAACAGTCTGTCGAAGAGCCCTACATAAAAAAGCTACAACAAAAAAGAAAATAACGACCCCGGTGAGGATCGAACTCACGATCTTGAGATTAACAGTCTCACGCCTTAGCCAGCTTGGCCACGGAGTCTTTTCTGGTGGGTTTGGGTGTTTCCTGGAAGCTAGCGTCGTTTGTCGAATTTCAATCGCTAATACAGTTGGAAGGGCATCACCTGTATGCAATATTGAATAATCATTAATCGTTTCGTATATTAAGGCATGTCTGTTAAAATTAAAATCAAAACCTATCAAAAAGCTGTTGACCAAACTCTTGAAATTTTGAGCCGTGTGATTCGAGGAAGTCCTCAACGGCTTCTACACCTTCACTAATGAAGTCTGAAATCACTTCGTAATCAGATTCTTCGTCCGACTCAAATCTCTTCATATAGTCCAAATATGACGTGTCTATTTCAAATCCATAATCATTAAGGATCTTTTGGGATGCTGCGCTGAAGCTATTTTTGTCCTTGACTGAGTTGAAAAAAGCTCCAATTATTGGATAGTTCCACGCCAGAGACTGCTCCTTTTGAGTGAAGACATAATTACTTAAAAAGTGCGTTATGTAAGGGAGATCTTGTTCGAAAAACTTAGTTCCTCTGGCATACGCCATTAAACCAATTATAATCAAAAATAAAAGTAAAGTCATCTTAATCGTCAGCCAAACAAATCTTATCCACATCTTTATCATCCGAACACTGGCTTTATAAAGAACATAAGCACCAAAGATAGTGAGGATAAGTGTTGTAACCTCGGGATAATTCTTATATGAATATTCAGTAAGATCAATTGCATTTCTTGCAACAAACGTAAACACTGCAATTCCAGCGGCGAAAACGCTGACAATTAATTCTTTTATCTCAACCATATGCTATGATTACTGTAATAAAGATATATATTCATTCAAATATAGCCAATTACCCTCAGTGATCTTGCTTCAGTACTCCCAATTCTTCAAACTTTAGTTTATACCTGTCCCGAATATTCAAGACATAATTATTCCTCTTCAATGCATAGTTACCCGCACTCAAAAAAATTCAGCGAAATATATATTCGACCTAACAGAACAGAAGAACATTCTTTATACTCTTTTTTCTTCATTGAAAGTTGACTCCGAATAAGAAATTTGACATCTAATCAGAAATGGGTAATACTATGTATTATTCTGTCATATATCTACGGATGTGTGAGCTCTAGTTGTGTGTTCTGCCTATTAAGTTAGGAGAACATTTTATACTTGAGTATGGTGTACTATGTACTGTTAGCTGTTGTTAGCTAGATGTTGAACAGACTTCGGACAGATTGAATGTGGTTACAAAGTATATCTTCGAAGTTTTCTACTTGGAGGTGTCCCGTTATATCACGACATGATAAATCATTTCTCCTCTTATATCAGCTTTTGTGCCTGTAAACATTTTGAGGATGCCTCTTCATTTAAATATTCTCACTAGTAAAAGTCCATCCGTGTAGAATTTTTACAATAAATACCCGTAAAAGTGCACTACAAAGCTTAGACTAGCGTGGCTAAGTGTAATATGGCAAGAATTGAAGCTAGTCGTGGCTTATTGCGACTTTCTTTGATTTTTCTGGTCCCTGAAAGCATGATCTTGCTTATTGCTTCGCTAAGGCTTGAAACACAAAGACAGTGTTCGACCTCAATTTTATCCATACATAATATCATTCTTAAACTACTTAGACTGTCAATGCGTACATACTGTAATAGAGGATAACTGAGCTGCGAGTACATCATGATTCACAGAAGAAAACCTCCTCAGCTATCGTTGCATGAGGAACTACAACAGGTGTACGATGATTGCTGTAACTTATCTATAAAGTACCTTACACTAGAAGAAGAACATAAGGTTGAGGAAGCCTTGAGAGGGTGGAAGAGCTTGCATACGTCACTACTATTTAAGATAGATGTTTTTGAAAAGCAACTTAAGAAGATGGACAACGATGACACGAATATTTTGAGAGAAATTAAAAGTATACGTGATCAAAACATCAAACATTTGATAAGGGTACAACTTCGGATGGATGAAGTAAATAGAAGAAACCTCCTGGGCAAAGCAAATCAAGGACTTAAGGCAAGTACTCAACCATCTACTTCCAAGAGTGCTTCTTCGTTGAGATCTAATACTAATGCTTCAAAGCACACAACAAATGGCAATAATCACACGCAGAGATCTATGTTAAAGTCGCTTAGACCCAATTCCTCACTGGGTGGGGGCTTCAAAGGTGGTACTAAGAAGAATAGTTTAGGATCCACAAGCGGGCCAGCGTCTAAGGCAGCAATACTGTCTTGGCAGAAACCCCTGAGACCTGAGAGAAATTATGAAACATCAAATGAACATTCCGACGACTTATTTAATGACTTTGATCAAGACTCATTTGAACTTAATGAAGGAAATTGGGAAAGAATTAGAGATAATGAATCACCCCCAAATTTAATTGATATAGATGATGATGAGAATCTATCTTCCATTAATAGTAAACTCAGCCAATCCATGGAAGATCTAACAATTAAACCAGTTCTATCGAATCAAGGTCAAAAAACAAACCAGGTTATGAATTTGAGACCACATACTTTGGATCATAATTGGAAAAGTACCCCTGATATAAAGTCTGAAAAACCGAAACCTTATGTTTATACTAAACCTAAACCTTTAAATATTGACCTCCTCATGAAAAAAACATCACAACATAATACGAAGCCTGTTAAAAATACCACAAAGAATGTGGTAACAAAGAATGATGCATCAAAAACTAAATACACTCTGGCTTCCCAAGCAAAGAAGGCGAACATTACGTACAATTACGTGAAACCAACAGCCATGGCGAGCAAAAAGCCATCTCAAGCAAAGAAGCAAACAAAAAATGTTGTCGCACCCAAGGTTGAAAAAGGCAATGATGATTTGAACAGTCCTACTATGGATGATTTACTTGGCGCATATGATGAACTGGATGCTATTCTGAATGGCCCTGGTTCTGATCCAGCAGCATTCTTGGTTGATGAAAGGGAACAAGAGGAACTCATAGCTTCTATCCGAGGTATTGATCCGCTAGCGGCTGAACAAATCTTGAACGATATAGTTGTTCATGGGGATGAGGTATACTGGGACGACATAGTTGGATTGGAAGGTGCCAAAAATTCGTTGAAGGAGGCAGTTGTTTATCCTTTTTTGAGACCAGATCTATTTAAAGGATTGAGAGAGCCTACGAGAGGAATGCTCCTTTTTGGGCCTCCAGGTACAGGTAAGACTATGTTGGCAAGAGCTGTTGCAACTGAATCTAAGTCTACTTTCTTTTCTGTCACCGCAAGTACACTAACCTCCAAATATTTGGGTGAATCTGAAAAATTGGTCAGGGCATTATTTGCAATTGCAAAGAAACTATCTCCATCTATTGTATTTATTGATGAAATAGATTCCTTATTAAGTTCTAGATCAGATAATGATAATGAAAGTTCCAGGAGGATAAAGAATGAATTTCTTATCCAATGGTCAGAACTATCTAGCGCAGCAGCGGCAAGAGACAAAGAGAATGATGACAGAGTTTTGATTTTAGGTGCAACAAATTTACCCTGGTCTATTGATGAGGCAGCTAGAAGAAGATTTGCGAGAAGGCAATATATTCCATTGCCTGAAGATGAAACTCGAAAACATCAAATTATGAAGTTATTTAAGTTTCAAAAGCATACACTACTGGAATCAGATTATGAAGAGATAATTAAGTTGACAGAGGGGTTTAGTGGCTCAGATATAACTGCCTTAGCTAAGGACAGCGCAATGGGACCATTACGTTCCTTGGGGGACAAATTGCTTCTGACGCCAACAGAACAAATTAGACCCATTAATCTAGATGACTTCAAAAGTAGCTTAAATTATATACGGCCCAGTGTATCAAATGAGGGTCTTGAACAGTACGAAAACTGGGCTGTCAAATATGGATCATCTGGGGCATGAATAATGCTATATTATACTTTGAGTCAGCTGTTATTTTTTTTGAATAAGTCATGCATACACATGGGGAAGAGCACCCAAACGTTGCTCTGAAGAATATAGAATATGTTAAGCTATATGTCTTTATATAGTTCGTTTGAGTTTTTGCATGGAAAGGTAGCATATAGTGGTTTATCTTTTAAATTACTTCATTATTAACCTTATATAATATATCTCTGATGGGCAATCTGAGGGTTTCAATCACCACAACTCTATTAATTCTTTTGGTTTCAAATTGGTTAGAATATAAAAATTTTATTTCATGATTGACACTACTTCAATTCTTCAGTAACTCTGATATTAAAGTTCATTGTTGAATGTTTTGCCTTAACGAAAAGTAAAACACTTTCATTGGTCAATGAATCTACCCAGTCATTGCAATTTTGAAATCTAATTAACAACAGTCTTAAATATTATATTAAATCATCACACTTAGGGGATACCGCACGTCAATGTAGCTTATTGCACCTTCCACTTTTTGAATGAGGAAGTGACACTTAAAGGCATACAGTATATTGGATCTATAGGCTCCAAGTCATATTTTTGATGATTTAAAAGACTCAATCCAGATATACCAAAACAGGTATGATAGACATCTGTTTGGTTACCATCTCTGTCGCTTATACCACCGTTTTCAGAGTCTTGACATGATAAAATAAAGTTCTCCAATAACAGTGAATCTATCCAATGCTTCTTTCCAATAATGTCTAACGAGGATACTGCCCACCAGGAGTAGCAAACATCCGGTAGTTTCTCAGGACGACCATTCAAACCTCCAGTTGGAAGAACTTGTCTTTCACTCAACCAGCTACCGATTTTCTCTTTATCTATCAAATCAATTTTATCACAGATAGCCAATGTAGCCAAGCAGGTCCAAACTTGTGCTGCATGACTTTCAGATCCAGGTACCATTCCAAACCCCCCATCAAAGTTTTGACATTTAAGTATGAAGGTAACGGCAGCATCCAGGATCGAAGGGGTAAGTTCATTTAATATAGAAAGCGACGATATAGCTGTGTAAACAAATCTGGAGTCCACTTCACCGAATTTATCACCCTGGAAACTTCCATCAGCTAATTGCAATCCCTTGATGAATTTAACTAGACCATCTTTTCTTGATTCTAGCAAGTCCAATTTTCCATATATAGAAAGAATTTGTATAGCGGAAAGAGTTGAAAGTATATGAGCATCATGTCTGGGATATGAGCCGAAACCTTGAGATTCTTCGTCCCAAGCACTCATTACAAAATCAATAACTTCTTCTTGTGGTAATGTATCCAATGATTTCAACAATATTAATGCAATAATTCCCCAATACAACCCATTCATACGCAAATGCTCACTTAACCAGTATTCATATGAATTCTGAGACATCTGTGAGTCCAAATCTTTGACATATTGAATATGCTTTTCTCTTAAGAAGGACATACTTTCTGTTTTGTTTCTGTTTTATGTGAATACTATGATCTTCAGATAGAAATCCAACTTTTAAATACGAGTCCGGTATAAAATTGTACATTTTTACTGTTGCAAACTATAGAAGCTGTTTTTAGAGAATCAAAAGTAAAGTTCAGAAAAGTCAAACTTTTTAGAACTTGGGCTATATATCACATAGTTAATCTTTCTTTGAGTTCCCATAAAGCTAGCAACATTAATAACCTTGCATCCATTATATGTAACTTCGAAATTTTCAAAATTGGAATCATTTAATACAATAACACTCGGTAAAGGTTCAATTCTTAAAGAATATTCGTACTTCAAATCAACGACTCTGAAATCCTTATGAAACGGCAGTAATGTCCCTTGATCTAAAAGTGTTTTCACTAATTTTCTAGCTTGTTTTATTTTCGCAGATAAGTGGACTTCATTGGTATTGATATTTTCCGGAATATTAATATCCTTCAGTTTTCTCAGTCTTTCGCTTTCTATTTCGATATCACTTTGAAATACAATATCATTGCGTTTAAGCTTACTCATCAAATCATCCTTGAAAATGACTACTTCTTGACTCAAATAGTTCAATCTTGTAGGATTCCAACCAAGTATAAGATTACCCTTAGGAATTAATCTCTCTAGCCTTGACATGAAAAACTTTGGAATAGATCTCTGTGGTAAAACGTTTAAATTCGAGCCACCCAAGGAATATGTGGACTGCCAAGGGTCATTCTTACCTGGAATGAAAATAAACTTAGATGAATTTAAAAGGCCTGGGTATTCTGCTAGTAACTTCGCAAGAGTATCAAAACTATCTTTATATACCTCTGAATTGGAAATTACAGATAATGATGAATTCGTTGCCGCTAAAGGAGTTGAAATAAAAGACCCTGTCAAAATTAATGCTAACGGAGGTTTGATATTTGATTCTTGTATAGTTGCTTCCAAGGTGGAAAACAATTTGTTAAGGCCATCCAAAACCTTTGAATCATCAAGGAAACACTCAGATCCCAAAAATATCAATTTATGGTCAGAAAGAGACTTTTCGATACTAGAAAGTTGTTTCCTGAAAGACTTGCTGATTTTGGTTATGCGACCGGAGCTGATGGCTTCTACATTTTTGGTGTCTCTACAGATACCAAGAAAGTCAACATTACCATAATGCTCCATAGATACATCTCGCCTTTCAGCAGGAGGATGCGTAATATTACTTACATGAAAACATCCTCCTAAATACTCAGCAGATGCCTTACTTCCACCAGAAGCAGAATAGATTCCCTCCACAATAACGTACATTCCGGTGGAATAAAACGACCCTGGTGTTTTTAGCGCTTGCGATATGTCAAGTTCGATGTAGTCTGTCAGATCTTCAAGTATGAAATCTCCACTCGCATTTATAGATAATAACCCAAGTAATATAAATTTGGAACCGTCTCTTCCTAACATATTCTTAATTAAAGTTATTTCGCTACTGATATTTTCCTTCTCCAAGGAACTGTTCCTAGCCGATATGTTTGAGAAAGATGGCTTCTGAAAGCTATCATTTCTTGAACATCTCTCCATAATGATATTATACCTATGACGATAGTAAGATATTAATGCAGATGTATTTATTGGATGCTTGGAACTATGAGAAATCAAACTGAATTGTTTCCTGGATTTGTCATATTGAAAGTTTGGTTGCTTATCTGGATTAACAACTTTGAAGAAATCTTGCCATTCGATAGGTTTATCTTCCACATTATTATTATCTACAATGGTATCCGTACGCGTAGCATAACCAGGTACAACTTTCCGATCACTCTTTCCTGATATTTCTTTTATAACTTGAGTCAAACCTTCACCATCAATGAACGTCCCCCTATCTTCATTCTTCCATATTTTAACTATTTCTTCCATAAACTGCTGGCTTTGCGCACCCTTCCAGTCTAAACCAAAGCGGTAGCTAATTGTGTCTGTTAAAACACTCAAAGCATCTGTTTTTAGATTGAGACCATGTTTCTTAGATAAAATTCTATACGCAATGGGACGTAGATTCGAAGGTTGTAACCTGATAGGTAGCGATGTAGATTTGTCCATGCTTGTGTCCAACTTCCTTCTCAAAAGTAATTGATATGTTTACGCGTTTAACTATAGTGAAAATTATCGCGAATGATGTAAATTAGATTTTATCTATATATCTGCGACAGTAGGTGAGAAGGGAAAATCCAATATAGCATCCACTAAGTTAACACCCAACAGTTTATACTTATTTATAATTTGAATATCATTCAATTGCTTTAAAATTGAATTCAAATCAATCAATAAACTAATTATCAAATCTATTTCATTTAGCAAGGAGTGTTTCTTTTCAAAATATCGGGTATTATCTTTTGACTTAGTCTTCAAGAAAAGGCTCCTCTGGTCGTCAAGTAATTTTATTTTGTTTTGTTTCTTCTTTTCTGAGGAAACAAGATTATCCTTTAATCTTTCTATTAAATCCTCAATTTCCAGAACATGTAGATCTGTAGCTCTTTCTGAGGATGATATAAGTTGAGAATATTCTTCTAGCCTAAACTTAATTCTTTTGTATTTACCCATCGAATTTTGCAAATGATCTAAAGTTGTGACTATTCCGAATCTTGATGAAAAATTCTGGTACTCTTCTTCGTTCCTTTTTTTTGCAACTCCAATTTTGACCCTCCTTTGTAGTAAATATTTCCGTTTCTTATCATACATATTTCTTGTGGAAATAAGCAGCCTTTTGGCATCTTGGACGTAACTGAAGTTCTCTAAATCTTTCAATTTTGCTTCCACAAGCTCACGCTGTCGAGCAATTAGATCTTTTTCGTGAATAAGCTGATCTTTCAAGAGTTTGAGGTCCTTCTCCTTTTCCTTCTGATTAATCAACGATTTTTCTTGGTCCTGGAAAAGGCTCTCCTCAAATTCTTTTCGAATTGACTGGCCAAGTTGATTTTTCATATTTAAGGAGTCATTTTTGAGAAACTTAATTGATTCATATAGAGCTTCAATTTGCTCTTTATGTTTCAGCTCTAATGTCAGTAATTGATCATCAAATCTTTTTTGAAGGCGTGTATTCCTTGACCTCTCTTCAAGAACTAACTCCTTGAGAGAACCTATATGCCTTTCAATTTCAATTGGATATTGTCTTTCCTGGTTCATATTTATGTTGTAATCTCTTGCATCGAAGCTTAAGTCAGTGGCACTTTCCCTTATCTGAGGGTTTTTATCGTTATCAAAAGTGACTCTTTTGGGCTTTCGTTCATAAGTACCTTCCTTGTTTAACTCTTTACTAGCAGATTGTTTCAATTGGTTCAAGCTTAAATCATCTGTATCTAAGTTGTTCAAGCTAAATGTAGACATATAGTTTCTAAGTTTATTAAATATGCCTCCAGAAGCCTGTTGCCTTTCACTCTTTGCATTATAACGTTTTCCGTTTGAATATCCTGACCCTTTTCTCTTATATCCTGGAGATGTATTTAAAATTTTATAAAGCCCTGTTGGCTTGACTTTAGATGGTGTGATATGAGGGTCTAAAGATTTAATAGGTGATCCAATACCTTTCGGTTGTACGATATTATACGATGTCCTATAAAGGTTACTGCTATTCCCTGTTCCATCATATTTCTCTGTGGTATCGGTTTTCCCTCCTTCTTTCAATCGTTTATTTACATCGTCATTTAATTTAAATCTTGATATATCTGCATGGTGAAAGGTCTGTCTATTTTTATTATTGGTCGTATGTATCGAAGGATACAATGAACTCCTAGTTCTCGGTACGTAACCCAACCTTCTAGAACGGTTATATTTTTCTTTTAATGATTCGCTCATCTATGGTGTTTTGGCGGCTTATATTTGTGTTTATGTTGATGCTCGATACAAATATATCGCGTTTCCTATCTAGAATGTATTTATACTAACCTGTTATGGCAATGGACTGGGATCATAGGCAGCATATGAATTGGCTGCGTTTATTATATAAACTGACTTCTTCTTATCCAGTAACAATAGCTTGTTTAGCTATGGCCAACCTTTTGCTACTGCAGTGAAAGACACAGGAATTGTATCACATGTTCTCGCACTTAAAATCTGGCAGAAGAATCTATCTACGGGAGAATTCTTTAAATTAAATCGACTGGTGACAATCAAAATTGATAAAGAATAAGCTAAGCTAGGATGCATATATATCCTGGATTGAAATTGAAATGATTTGACCTGCATTAATATATAAAACTTACCAGCATCTTCTGAATTCCTCACTCCCAGTAAACTTAAAATCAAGGGATTGGCTCTGCAGAGACAGCAGTAGTGTTTGATGTTTGGAGATTCAAATTGGTGTTTTGATCTTTAATTTGATTTGGTGGAATTTCATCAATACATTTTAGACCTCTATCTTTAATAAGAAAGGAGCTCACCAAGCAAAGTGCTATGAAAGGAATTAACAAATAGAAATAGTTTCTTAAGGAATTCACATACATTTGTTTTACCTGAATTGCTTGAGCAGGAGTCATGTCATTCACATCAACTTTGTTATAGATGTGATCCTTTAAATACAGTAAGTATCTTGAAGGAATATGATATTCATTCTTCTCGATTTCTTTTAAGAGACTGTTACTTACAGTCGTGGAACCGATTGCGATTCCTACGGCTCCCCCGAATGATCTCATAACATTTCTGGTGGAAATAACAACTGCTCTTTGTGCTTTCTTTGATTGAGCCTGGGCCGCAACCATGGTTGGTTGGAATGTAAAACCAACCCCCATACCCATTACCAATAAAACAAGAACATTGATTCCATCATTAATGGTCCTACTCCATAATCTCAACAAGCAAACACCCAACAACCAACAACTATACCCAAATAATATTGATGGGAGGTAATGCAGAGTTCTAGTAATAATTTGACCAGATACAACTGACATAACTGACTGGCTTAGTACTAGGGGTAGTATGAACACAGAGGATTGTACAGGGTCTTTGTCTTTCACAATTTGAAAATAGTATGGCATGTAATACATGAACCCATAATATGCCATTCCAAAAAAAAAGTTTGATCCCAATATAAGGCAGAGGGAAGGTACTTTAAACAAACTCAAAGGGACCATTGGAAGAATTGGAACTTTCCATTCTATAATTAAAAAGGCTACGAAACAAACACCGCCAACAACGAACATAATAATTACCTGCGGGCTGTTCCAGGGATATGATGATCCGCCTCCACTGAGGGGAACTAGGATTAAGGTCAAAGAAAATGTTATTGTAATTATGCCAAGGTAGTCTATATTCTTGAATTTTTCTTTTCTTGATAAAATTTCATTCAATTCTCGACCTCTACCATCTACATGAAAGTAGATCACAACAAGAACTATACAGCCTAATGGTGCCAAAAAATAATAAAATCCTCTCCAAGAATATCTTTTATTGAAGCCTGCCATAATGAAAGGGCCTATAGCATTCCCAATCCCGATGCTTGATCCAAGGATACCTTGATATTTCCCTCTTTGTTCTAAAGTGGTGATATCACTTAAAATGACCATACATAAAGAGGAAACACCTCCGTTTCCTATACCAGCAAATGCTCTAAAGATATAAAATTGCAAACCAGTTTGCGCGAAACCACAGCATAAATCAGCTATGATTAGAATTGAAATACTTGCCATTATTACTGTTTTCCTTCCAAATATATCAGAGATTCTTCCAAATAAGACTTGGCAAACACAGTTGGCTAATAATGAAGCTGTGCCGGCCCAGTTAATAGTTTTCTCTGCGTGTAAATCTTTAGCGATATATGGTAAGCCGACAGTTACACCCGTTTGATCTGCAAATGAGATTACACATCCGAGAGCTAAACTGGAAAGACATATTATCAATTTCCTTTGAGGTAAGGCATGAAAGTGAGCATCTCCTAACTTTGTCGATAAGTGGGGCGTTTCCTCGTGGATACTTTTCTGTTCGACCACTACTGAACGTTTATCAGATCCTTTCATATCTGCCATTCTGGATTTGAATATTATCTGAGCGTGGCTTTTCAAAGATTGATCTTCGGACACAGATTGTAAATATATAGAGAGATTCCTGGTAGATTGAACCCATTTATATGTTGTGATCTAGTTCTACTCGTCACAAGTTTCGTCTTGTTACATGGCTCGTTTTGTTGCAAGGCTCGTTGTCATCAGTTGTGTTACAGTTGCGCTCTCACAGAAGCTCAAGAGTATTGGCAGCACGGATATCTTGGCATTATTTCAGAAACTACTATAGGAGTTCAAGATTTCGAATCTAATGTATTTCCAGAAGTCTAGACGATCGGCACTATAGTGGATAATCTTAGTTTTCCTATACAAAGAACAAAATTGCGCTTATGCAAACAGCCAACCCTTGGCTATTTCAGAAACCGGGAGTTGACTAAAAAGGTATTGGCTTATCGAGGTTGCAAACGGCTATTGTTTTATAGAGTGTATTGAATGGCTATTAAGCACCCTAACGGTTAATCTTGTATCTGATAAGGTTTTCGGTATGTTTCGTTCGCTTAGTTCGGACGCAATTACAATTAAAATCAGTTTGTGCGGCTTTTGTAAATGAAAATAAGTGCGAAGTGCATATATCCACATGGTCCCCTGATCCTACATTTATAGGGCTATACACTAAAGGGGCATTCTAGCAATATTTTAGCTATCACAAGGACTTTGTACATGCTCAAAATCCAATATCTATTTCACCACATAATTCGACTTTGCGACTTGAAGTTGATAGGTAAACCTTGTAAGTCCCGGTTTGGATGATCCATTGTTGCGATTCAGGGTCCCAGATAGATAAGTCCCTGTGAAGGATGTTAAAACGCACCTTTCCAGAATCTCCGGCTTTTAACGAAATTTTGTCGAAACCTCTTAATATTCTCGGAGGTGAAGGTAAAATTGTGCTTGGCAACTCAATATACAATTGCACCACCTGTGCACCCTCGAGCTTTCCATCGTTCTTAACTTCTGCTGATGCTTCATATAGTACCTCCCAAAGTGCCGGGTTTCCTCCTAAGCCTCCTCCGGCCAATGGAGGATAATCCTTTTGATCGGGAGTGTACCCCTTAGGAAAGTCGAAGTTTTCATCATCTGGCAAACTGCGTACATCTTCATTGTATAAGTATGGATATATGAAGCCAGGAACTGGTTCGAATTCATCATGTGGAAAGAGGGCATCTTCTGGATCGCAGACGTCATCTTCAACTGTTTTGGAGACAGGCAAATACTCTTCAGGGAATGGTAAATATTCCGAAGGCGCATTAACCTCCTTGATCTTAAGATCACATATCTTGAACGTTGTATAAGATAAGCCAAAGCCAAATTCGAATCTAGGTTTAATATTGTGTTTATCGAAGAACCTATAGTCTAGGTAAATATCTCGATCAAAGTTATCTTGTGGCCTGGTCGACCCTGCAAGATCATCGATCACAGGAACATAATGCTGTTTCTTCCTTGCTATTGTAAAGGGCAATTTTCCAGAAGGATTAACATCTCCGAACAATACCTCAGCAATTGCTTGACCAGTAAACTGTCCAAGAGGTGCCGCATAGAGAACCCCAACCACATTTTCATTCTCAATCCATTTTTCTAAGTTTACTGGTCCAACTGAATTAACTACCACTATTGTTTTGCGGCATTTTTCCGCAACACGGTTAATGAGCTCATCTCCATTATGCCATAAAGATAAGTTCTTACGATCACCGAAATTGCCATCTACTTCTATGTAGCCCTCGCCTGAATCTGCGTTTACAACGACCACTGCTAGATCAGCATAGTCAGCTAATTCTTCCACATGGTCTAAATCCCAAACATCACTAGAGAAATCCACTACCATATCTTGTTCTCTTGCTTTCTTTGAAATAGCTTCATATGGTGTAATAACATATGGATTATTAACCGCAGCCGAACCCCATCCAGATGTCAATACACCGTCCACACATCGCTGGTCCTTGCAATTGAAACCCTTGGGATCAGGTCCGGCTCCAACTCCCGCAATCAAAATTCTTCTGACTCCATCTATTTTAGCTATAGGTAAACTATGGCCCGTATTCTTTAACAACACTATGGCTTCTCTGGCCACAGTAAGAGCAATTTCATTACTAAACTCAGATCGCGCTTCTTGGTGCCAATTTTGCTGGACAATAGGCCCAAAATGCTGATAAGGATATTCCTGGCCATATGTGTGGTATGTCCATGAACTAAAGTTCGGTATATCATCCTCACTGGGCAACTTAAGTGTAGCCGCAGAGAAGAACGGCGCCAAGATCCTAATTGCCATATCGTTGAGTCTATCTTGGGGTATAGTTTGATTGTAAATTGCTCTTGTCAACAAAGGACCCCAGTAGGATTTACTTGATAACCAATCATCAAATACCTCCCCAGGCATAGTCATATCTAAACCGGCTAGTGCTGAGTATACCCCAGAGTGCTGAGCACCCCAGTCTGACATTACGAACCCTTGAAATCCCAATTCCTCTTTCACTAAATTATTCATCAAATATGAGTTTTCACAGGCATAAGTGTTATTTACTTGGTTGTATGAACACATAACAGCACCAACTCCAGCTCTAATTGCATCAGCAAATGGCCAAAGGTAGACCTCGTGCATTGCTCTGTCACCAATATTGGAGCTGAGGGATGCCTGGAGATCCTCCCAGCCATTAATATCCCACTCACCTACCTGCCTAAAATGCTCTTGCTCATTACCCACGAGATGTCTAACGGTTGCAACAACACCTTCGTCTTGAATACCTTCAATTGTTGCTGCCCCAGCCACACCTTGAAGATAAGGGTCTGCTCCAAACCCTTCCCAGTTACGACCACCGGCTGCTTTCAACCCAATTGGGCCAATTGTAGGGCCAAGCATGATATGTACACCTTTTTTCTTGTGTTCTTTACCAATTGCTTTACCTCTAAGATAGATTAATCCCTTGTTGAAAGTAGTTCCTGCGGCCAATCCAGAAGGAAAGTCCGTTATGAAATCAGTAAAACGTACGCCACTTGGACCATCTTGTATACAAAGAGGAGGGATACCAAGTCTAGATACAGAACCTGTATTTCCAATACATGGTCCAGAACCCCAACCAGTTCCTGTTGTTAAGTTCACCTTTTCGACAATAGACATTTTCTCGACAATCTTCCTTGCCTTATCGTATGCCTTTTGCCAGATATGGTCTATTCTACCTCCAAGAGCTAATTTCTTTAGTTAGTAAAATGCAACATTGGGTCGGCGGTAAAATAATAACAAATATAGTAAAAAAATCATTTGAAAGTAAATTAAGGTAATACGAACGAGTTGGATAGTACGGCTCTGAGTGGAAATACTCAGATGGGTGAAGGTCTGCTACATATTGGAAGAGTGGTGCTTCTTCATGGTGACCCCTTTTCTTCAACTCACTGCGTGATTCGTTTTTAGCAAACATGATTATCTTCCTGATATCGCCTAATTCCAAACATACGGCTCCCCATATGAGAGCCATCAATAACAAAGCTTGGAAATGCATTTTTTATGAATATTATATGCTATTTCCGAAGCTGTATGATTAGTTTATGAAGATTAAAGTTTTATAGATTAAATTTTGGCAGCAAAAATCTACTTCTCTTAAGCGCGGAACCTTTTATTTATTTAACAAAAAAATAATACATTTAAAAATGATACAATCTGAGGTACTAGTCTTAAAAATAATGCATAATGCAGAAATAAATGAAAAAGTTATAGTTTCAACATTGAAGAAGTAAAACCTAAGTGCTCATATGAGCAGTTACTTGAACATGACTTATTATATTAGGTGCCGTGTTATTATTTGTGGTTCTCAGATCCAATTGAGAGAAAGTAGTTGATCTCTTCATATTTTCTCCAGAGGCGGAATTTGAATTTGAAGAGGCACTAGGAAGGTATGTTAAAACAGAATGCCTTGGCTTCCCTTGATTTGGAGAATCTGGCGTGTTCGTAAGATTCTGGTTATTATTTAAAGGAGACCCAGGTGTCCTATAAGTTGAACGAACCAGATTACCAGGTTCAGACTTAAGAGATGTCGCAGTTGAATACTGGTCATTCTCAGCTGAGGGCTCATCGGGTATAGCTTTGTTTTCGTCATTTTTAAGCTCCATATTCGAAGTAAAATGATCTAATAATTCCTCTACCGCAGAAGAATCTTTAGAACTCTGTCCATTCTCTGACTTTAGGTGGTCAATAGAATTGCGACTTACCTTAAAAGGTTTTGACAAATATTTTTCTAAATATTTCTCTGAATTACTTGCATCAAGCAACAAAGCACTTTCGAAGTAGCCTGGTCCAGTGTCATCAATCTTCATTGCATTCTTGAATTTGATACCATTGAATAATATGAAGAGGTCAATCCGGTAATTCTTAGGTAATCTATTACCTATGATGAAAGTATTGTTAAACTTTTCAGGATGTTTCTTGAATAATAAGACGATTGGTTTCAAGTCTAATAAGTCTTTCAACTCATTTTTCCTTAGATCAATCTTTTCAAGGTTAGTGAGAAGCTCCAACCCCCGAATGTCATTTAGCTTATTATTGTTGAAGCTTAATGTAGTCAAATGTTGGAGGTTAGTTGGCAAATTTTTTAGGTTAGTTAAAAAATTATCAGAAAAGTTTAAATACTTTATATTAGTAAGCTGATCCAAGCCTTCTGGCAATTCTTCTAACAAATTATTTGATAGGGTGAGTTTGACTAAATTGTTTAATGGCTTGAAAACAAAAGAAGGAATTGATGTTATTGAAGTCTCGGTTACAGTTAATTGTTTGAGTAATGACCATTTGGAATCAGTTAACGTCTGGTAATCCTTGTTATTCTTTGTATCCCTGAGATCATTGATAATAAATTCTTTGGGGAGTGATTCTCCAACAGAAGAGTTTGCTCTCTTCCTGTTAGGATCTTTGAATGCATTGTTTTTGAACTGAGGATACTCGTGAGCTTGGTGATTTGAAGATATTTCTCCTCCGTAGTTCACGTGCTTCCTGCTAAATTTATGAGAGTTGAAGCTAGATCTCCCGGACTCATCATCGATAACTAAGTTAAACAAAACTTCCTCTATATTGTTCATCCTTGAGTTCTTTATGATCAAGATTCTTAATTGCTCGCTTAATGTGTGCCATCCGAAAACCTCATTTGGTTCATATTCACAAATTTCTAAAACTTGCAAATTCTTGAACATTTTCACTGGTACTAATGTATCACATGGATATTCTTCATAAGAGCTTATGCTGTTTATTTTTGTTTTGGGTGTAATTATTAAACAGGGAATCTTGGTAAAGGAAGAGTATAAATACTTGAGGTCTTTGTTAGTTGTTTTTGGATCTTTACTAAAACCAAATGATCGCCAATAAACTGAAGTCGTAGACATGATGGATCTCACCGAGCTAATAGACGAAATTGACTTAGCGTCATTGTCGAAATGCTTTGATGATCTTGCATTATTTGCCATAAACAGAATAAAAGTTGGTTCATGACTAGGAATGTCCAACTTAATAGTTAGTGGACCCACATCAACTCCTAAATTAGATGTGTCAATACGTTCTGAGATGTAATACAAATGATGTAGTGTTAAGTTTAATCTTGATCCCCTGACTTTTGTTTTGCTTCTGTTCTTAGAAAAACAAATCAAGCCATTAGCCAAAGCTTCTTCGTTCCTCTTTATGTAAGTTGATAAACGTTGGATGTATACGTTTCCATCAATTGTATCATTATGACCGAAAGCACCCATCTCCTACATAACTTAGACTCTCTCGATTTATTCCTGAATACAATTTACTTCGCTTATCTTAATTTTGATGGTTTTCATTCTTATTGTTTTAAAGATCGAGATAACTCTCAGGAGTTTGTTTTGTTTCGATATTTTCGTAATTGTATGTTATATACAGGATAGTAAGGCTCTCTACAACTCCGGTCTTCATCAGAATCTCTAATAAATTAGTAATATATGGTAAACACAATTCAGCCGTTAATGATCGTCACTCAATGCAATTGTAATGGAGTCAAAGGATAAATTTTATACCTTTCTGCCCTTGGATGGATATAACGAACCGTATAGTTTTGAAAGTCTAAAGGGCAGAGTGGTACTCATCGTGAACGTTGCTAGTTTATGTGGATTCACCCCTCAGTACAAGGAGCTCCAAATACTCCATGAAAGATATGAAAAAAAGGGTTTGACTGTCATTGGGTTTCCCTGTAATCAATTCCAAAACCAAGAACCTAATGAGGTTGAAGACATAGTTAAATTTACCCACAGTAAATTTGGGGTAACCTTTCCGATAATGAAGAAAATTCGTGTAAATGCAGACCACGAAGAACCTTTGTACACATTTCTAAAAAATGAACAAAAAGGGCCCCTAGGGTTTAAAGGAGTGAGATGGAACTTTGAAAAATTTTTAGTTGATAAGGAGGGGAGAGTAGTACGTCGCTTCGTATCATCCGTTACTCCTTTACAATTTGAGGATTATATCCAGGAACTATTAGAGAAGTGATAATTAGATAATTGCATCCAAAATATGATATGTCATAATATTAATGAAGTGTATGTAACTTATTTTATCTTATTGTACTTTCAACATTCAACATTCAACATTACTTCGTCTTTTGTTTCTTTTCAGCTTGGGGCTTTCCATCGCCTTTTCTTTTAACAGCACCAGGATGAATTTCTTTGGATATACATGCTAATAATGTAGTACATCTTCTTGAAAGCTCACTTGCATTCCTACTTTGTAAGAAAAAATCCATCAGAAATAAAGGTGAGTCTCTGATTGAGTTTCTTATTTTTTCGTAGACATCTGGAGTATCAAGACCAAATCTATACAACTGTACCAAAAGAAATCTATCTTCTTCTTCACTAAAAGTTCGTTTATTAGAAGATGAGGGAGGAAATTTAAGTTTTAGCTCTTGTAACGGATACTTGAACTGGGCTAGTTTCCTTCTTAAAGATTCCTTTTGTATCTTGAGTTTTACAATTCTTTCTTCTCCAGCTTCAATTTGATTGATGTATCTTTCATAACCTTCAATTTCCTGGTAATCACTCCAGAATTTCTGTGCATACTCTCGAACTTCATCCTCAGATTTATCTTCAAATTCATCTGAAATTAGTCCAATGGAATTTCTACCGTATTTTGTGCTCAACAGAATAAAATGGTTGAAATCTTTTCTGTTCCAATTGGAAAAGCCACTTGATAATAGCTCTTCCTTTAATTGCTTCTCTTCATCAGTTAATGGTCTAGAATTGTCGATCTCTTCCTGCTCTAGTTTCTGTTCCAATTCTCTATCTTTAAGAGTTTTAGGATTACCTGCCTTTATTGGAACTTGATATCTAATCTGCTTCTTGTAATAATTCTTCTCAAGCTCATATAATTCGAAAAGCTTGGGTGGGTAAAACTGATGATCATAAAGGTTCAATTGCTTTGGAGGACGGGGACCCGACTTTGGAGCTGATCTATTTCCGGTATTTAACACATCTTTATAATACATATCAATTGAATAGTTTTCTTTACGTTCTCTCTTGCCTGGATTTATCCATGCGTGGCCAATGCTTGAAATTGTGGTAGGCTCTTTTTTCTTGAAATTTTCTCCATTCCATTCATAAACAGATTCATCGTTTGAAAAATGCTGCAAAGCATTCAAATTCAACTTGGCGTACTTTTTATTGAGTTCTTCAGTTTTAGACTCTGATGCTTGTAATATACCTTCAATATCGTAATCATCAGATGTATTATCCTCCGACTTAGAAAACATATCAGATGCACCATGTTGAATCATCGTAAGCAAGTCATCCTTGGATGCAGCCTTATTACTTTGTATGCTACCCGAGTTTCTGCCTTGCTGGATAACCAACTGATCCAATCTTAATTTTTGAGTAGCTCTCTCAAGCACTTTTTCCTCGATTGCATTTTCAGTGACAAATCTGAAAACCTTCACCTGTTTAGTTTGCCCAATTCTATGCGCTCTATCCATGGCTTGTAAATCAGCTTGAGGGTTCCAATCGGAGTCAAATAAAATTACAATATCTGCACTAGTTAAGTTGATTCCTAGACCTCCAGCTCTTGTTGTTAATATAAAAACAAATTTCTCGCTACCTGGTTTATTGTATTCATCAATTGCATTGACTCTATCGGCATGATCCGTTTGTCCATCAATTCTACAATATTGGAATTCTCTGAAATTAAAGTAATCCTCAAGTATATCCAACATTCTACTCATTTGTGAAAATATCAACACCCTAGAGCCTTCTTTTTGGAATTTTTTCAACAATTTGTCTAATATTATCATTTTCTGTGAGTTAAATACTAAATGTTCATCAGTAGTAAAAGGTGGTCCAGGCTCTGCACCTTCGAATAAATACGGATGATTACAGCACTTTCTTAATTGCATAACAATATTTAGTAACCTGGTTTTAGATTCCTTCTTACCATTCGCACCATTAACAGCATCAATGTCCTTCTCTAAGATTTTTTGATACCACTTCCTTTGCATGTCAGCTAAATTCACATAGATATTAAGTTCCTTCTTTGGTAAAAGAGATTTTTCAACATCAGCTTTGATACGCCTCAAAAGAAAAGGTTTCAAAACTTTGTGCAATTGATGAATCACATTTTCCTCTTCATCTTTATTTTGAAACCACTCATCGAAAGAATCACTGTCACTGAAAACATCGGGTAGAATGAAATTCAACAATGCCCATAATTCGTGTAAGTTATTTTGCAAGGGTGTACCTGTAATTAATAGTCTATTTTTTGAATGAAACACTCTTATTATATGGGAAAGTAAAGATTCTTCATTCTTTATTCTGTGCGCTTCATCTATTATTATGTATTCCCAATCAAACTTCTTGAATGAGGCCTTTTCCTTGATGACAATTTCGTATGATGCAACAACCACATCAAAATCACAAGTTAGCAATCTATTCTGAATTAGATCTGCTCTTTGATCTTTGTCTCCCATCAAAAGTAATACATTAACGTCTGGAATCCACCTCTGGAATTCTCGAGTCCAGTTGTCTAATGTAGATTTTGGAGTAACGACGAGATGAGGGCCATTGACATTCTTCAAGACTCTCAAATAGCCTAGGAATGAAATTGTTTGTAATGTCTTACCTAGACCCATCTCATCAGCTAAAATCCCAGATAAATTGTTCTCGTGTAACGATATCAACCAGTTCAAACCTTGAATTTGGTATTGTCTCAATTCGCCATTTATAAATCCTGGACTCTCGTTGAATTCAGTAATAGATGGGGTATCTTCCTCGTCATTTAAAAGCTCCAAGTCTTCTTCTTTTTCAGTCTTACGTCTTTTGCCGTTGTTAGTGGGCCCTTCTTTAAAGTCTAATTGCTCTAATACTTGTTTGATAACAGGATCCTTTGATGCTTTAGCATCAATAAAGTGTTTGAATAACCCTGTCAAGCCAAGCAAATAGCTGAAACGTTTTATTACTTTATCAACATCGACTATTTGCTTTTCTGATTTGGTGAAGTATTTTAGTTTATTCGCCGACGCGTTGTACACGGTTGGACCGTTGTTTTTCGCCTTATTCTTAAGAGGTAATGGGGAATCCTTGAAGAAGTTAGTATTTTATTCTATATATCACAAAGTTGGGTACTTACCATTGTTACCAGCTCAGGAATAACAATGTCTGGACTATCGCTATTAAAATCTTGACTCATTTTTGGTGACAAAATAAATCAATGAACAAGAAAAGCCAAAAGTTATTTTTTTTCCGGCTAATCTCGTAGAATCCAGAATCTCCAAAAATGTAAATTCACTTGGCTGAGAAATTAACCTTATTTAAGATTCTAAATACCTGGATGCTTCAGGACTCACTACTTTACCGTGGAATGATCTTACAGGCCACGTCGTATTATTTCATACAAACCTTATTAAATATTTACGAAAATTGCATCTCTAGACAAAATTAACACCTTTTGAGAGAATTGCTTCCATTCGAATGGAGATCATCCTTTGCCTCAATAAATCAATTTTTCAAATCAGTACCTCTGACTGGTACCGCAGTATCTTTTTAAAGCCATTCAAAGGTGATTTTGACCTTTTATCCAGCATGTTAATATTAGTACGCAAATCTTTAGTCAGTGAGATATTCTGAGAACGGTCTGTAATGCTTCGTGATGTAAAGTTTATAAATTTATGAAATTTAAGATGTAGTTATTGGTTCGATGATAATTGTGACATACGACAATGCTCCATATTTTTGAGCTGAATTATACTTGGATCTTTCAAAACTATTTGTAAATTTTGATCATAGTCATCCGAAGTACAATGAGAGGGACTAACTTTCTTCATCAGATCAAGTCCCCTACTGAGAAATGGAAAGAATTGAACTATCAGACATTTTTGCTTGTCATATTACTGGTTTTGTGCTGCTGATATATGTATTTTCGTCGTACGTTGAATCTTGAGAAGCCATCTCAACTTCATCATCAGATAAGCAAACTTGAAAGTTCGATAACAACCTTTCAGCCAAATACCCAGTACCATGACATTGGCCACTCATGTTCATCAATAGGTGTTCTTTATTAACCCAATGATGTAAACGAATCTGATTTATTGTGATTCTTTGCGATGGATCAGGTTTTAAAATCGATTTCAAGAGGGGCCCTTAAGTCATACCAAAATAAATCAATGGTTCCTCTTGAAATTTACCATCATAATCTAGATATTTAATAAAGTCATCATATTTGTAGACTGGCTCTTGAGCCTATTTTGCCGGTAAGAAATACAAACTAAACTATACCGTACGCCCATATGTCAGAAGGTACATAAATATAACTACGTTCACTTTCACTGTTAAGTTTGGTACAATAAAGGGATTTGACTTACATTCCTCGTGTGGTACTTATTTGGGACGATCATTTCTCTTGTGCATTATAGCTAATCAAATCTCCCAATTTAAGGTTGCTCTCCCTATTTAAGAAAACGTTCTCGGGTTTATTATCTCTATGTGAGACACCTTTTAGATGAATATAGTCGACAGCATTTATAGGCTGCTTGAAATGGAAAATATTCGATTTGTCGTCAACTCCAATTCCAGGTTTTATCTTATCAAACATATAGAGAAATGATATCAGTATTTCTGGAGCAGTATTTATGGACTTACTGATGCTCGACCAATTGTGTGCCCAACATATAGATTCTTTAGTCCAATTTATCTTTCTGGTCTAAATCAGACTCGCCCTCTTTCATCCACTAGACATATTTTGCTCCAATAAATACAATAAAATGCACTATCATTTTTTATGTTTACTCTGACATCATAGCGCTGATTAGTGTAAATACAAAAATAAAAAAAAAAAAAAAGACAACTAGCAACGCCTATTTGGTCTTGAAATTTCAATTTATTAAGAAATATTTGTAAAGCGAAGAGATACCTCACTTCAGTAAAGTGATTTAAGGGATTTACTCAAAATTATTTGGACTTTCTTGTTGAGAAAAGTCTTATATGATGACAGAGAGTTTAACACCTATACAAACCCAAGGTTTGGACACTGATGAAGATATCGTCACATATATTGACACATATATAGAACTGTCACCGTTGACAAGCAAATTTCGAGAGGAGAACCCAAATCTTCAATCTATTGACGATGGATTTGAACCAATTAAGAGACTACCAAGCCCTTCAATTGACCTTTCGGGTCCTGTTGGAGACTCGTCAGTGGAGAACAAGAAACGTGACTCCAACAGCTCTTTGAAGAGCAGGATGAAGAAACTATCCTTGAGAGATTTACATGCCTCCGATAATGATGGAGGAGCTTCCTCGAAGAACAAGAGGTTCTCCTTAAAGAATGCGGTTAGTAGAGTTTCGTTGTCGAACCTGCCTAAGCCTGAACCTCACATTTACAAGGCAAATAGTAGCTCTGCGTCTAGTGTACTTTCATCTTATTCGCTGATATCTACAAACGAAAGAACTGATATGAAATTCCCTTTCTGGAAGTATCATATCCTTAAGTTTGGGAAAGACTTGTATTTAACAACGAATCCTTCTTTGAAGCATGTATACTGCCGTAATGGACCTGGCTACTATGTTGAGGTACGTCCAACTGGTCATAAATTGAATCCAAGAGAAGGATTTTCATTCATTTTTAGGGAAGTAGAATCTGTTAGTCAGGCAGAGAATGCGGAGCCTATTATGACTATCACTAAAACTCCAGATCACGAAGGCGGCTTTATGACAATTTCATTACATCGTCAAATACTTACAAACAACCAGGGTACACTTCAAACGGTCGCAAACCAACCATACAAGGGATTATCTATTCCATCTGTGCTAAATCCTAAGTTTATACCCGAAGAGATCCGTGACGACCCAAATTTCAATTTCCAATTTAAGAACTTTATATTCAAAGATTTTAGGAATGTTAAATGGAATATAGGTTCCATTCCAAGAGTTAGGTCAAGTAAAATGAAAAAATTCAAAGGAAAGGTTGCAAACTTTCAAAAAGGATTAGACGAAAGAGATGATCTTGAAAGAGATGATTCCGAGTATATGAAACTTGTTGGAAAGAGATACATATATTTCCACCAGAATTTTTTATCGGCAGATGATGCTGAAATGCAAGAATACCAGAAGGAACTGATATCCATAGAGCAAAGGAAATCTTTTAATGGAGAAGATCTCCCAACTGTTCTTGGTCTCTTTAGACCTCATGAGAGCAAGGTCCACAAAAAAATAATCCATTCATTCAATAGAAGTATCAATAAGTTGCATCCCAAACAAATGCCATCTTCCCGCATCAGCAGTGAAAATTTGGATCATGATATAGGCGCTGGTTCCGATATCCGCAATTACTACAAACCAAGCGATGGTTTATACGACCAAACGGATTTGACTGATGACGCTCCAGATGAAAACACGCTAGGGTGGCTCACAGTATATGAAGGGCAGTATCTCGAAAATCCTGGAAACAAGGGATTGTTCGATGTCATTGTAGGTTTGACTTTAGCAACTGGTATGGTAAGCATAATAGAACTGTGAGAAGCCAAGTCCTCTCAGGCCCCGTGTAAATAGATTCATAGGGATAGCTTATATTTATCTCATAACGATTACATGTACCTTCACGTAGTTATATACAATAAAAGGATCTTATCTGTATTGTATGATCTCTACTGAAATTTGGCAGTACACGGGCGCGTGTATTAAATGCTCTATTGTTGTCGCGTTTTCAATATAAGAGACTCCCTGTTTCGTCTATTTAATAGTTGAAGGCTTGTCTTAACTGACTTCTTTTCTTTCTGGAAACACCAAGAAGAGATGTCTAGGAACAACGGTGACCTTGAAGAGGCTGCTCCTCTTCTTGACCAAGATGGTGAGCTGCTTACGTTTTGTCCAAATTCAAGACAGACTTTTAGAATTTGTTTGAATTTAAAGAAATTAATTGATAAGGTTATTTCAATCAATTTTAAAGAAGAAGATGTTGTTTCTGCCAACTCACCTATCATCAACGAAAATGTGATAAGTTTGGTTTTTAAGGCCGCTGGAGGACATGGAGATGGGAAACCGGGTACCTCGTCTCACAAATACCGCGCTGCGCTCGTATTTTGTTTGTTAAGAGTATGTGGATGGTATTGGCAGCAGGCTGAATTCGAATTATCAGATAACGAGTTGTACTCTTTGAGAGCTACTGCAGCTCAGCACTTAGCTGCAATTGTTATCGAAAGAAACAAGGATGATGAGTATCTTGTCCTTAATATGTTGTGTCATAGATATCGTATTTTATTACAGGGTCAAGAGGCAGAGCCTGTTAGTGCTTTAGAACTTGCTGTCGACATGCATTCTACTATTGTTATAGGATCATCTGGATATCAGAGATGTATCAAATGGTTGTGGAGAGGTTGGATTCTCCAGTCAGATAAGGACCCCCATGCGTATATCTTGTTTAAGGGCGTCGCTTCTACTTCTATAAGAGCACATTTTGACCCATCGAGAATCAAAACTCCATTTTACCAGAATTGTTTGGAAATCTTTTTCAGTCTTCTCTATTTGGTGTTTTTTACTATTATTGTTAACGGCCATGAATTGAATTCGGGCTTTGATGTGTTTGAGATTCTCTTCTATATTTTTACCGTTGCATCTATATTTGACGAAATAGTGAAGTTTTACCATGTTGGCTGGAATTATTTGGGCTTCTGGAATGTCTTTAATGATGTAATGTACACAGTTATTAGTGCTTCGATTATCTTGAGACTCATAAGTTGCAGGAGCCAGGGTGATGCAAAGTCATTTTATGATGAAGTATCATTCCGTATCTTATCATGTGCTTCACCGTTTATGTGGACCAGATTACTTTTGTTTTTGGATGCACAGAAATTCGTTGGTGCTATGATTGTTGTCCTTAAGACTATGATGAAGGAGTCGATCATTTTCTTCGTCTTGCTTTTTGTTGTGATCATAGGTTTCTTGCAAGGATTTTTAGGTTTAGATGCTTCAGATGGTACAAGTGAAGCCACTAAGAAGATATTCATATCTTTGATTAAATCAGTGGTCGGTGGTTCTGATTTTGAAGTCGTTTCTAAGTTGGTTCCCCCTTACGCTTCTGTCTTGTACTATGTTTATTCATTTCTTTTAACAGTTATTCTTATGAATATCTTGGTAGCTTTATATTCAACTGCCTATGCAGCTATTGTGGAAAATGCCACAGATGAATATTTTGCATTAGTTGCGCAAAAGACATTGAGATACGTTAGAGCTCCAGATCAGGATCTTTATGTTCCACCTCTCAATATTATTGAATTCTTGATTTACCCATTATCATTTATACTTCCAAAAAGTGCCTTCAAATCTGTCAATTACTACACCATGCTCACCATTTACTCACCAATTCTCATCTATATTACAGCCTATGAGATAACGGATGCAAGGAGAATACAATACAATAGGTTTAAGGGATATCCTGATGATGCAAATGAAGTTGATACTGAATGGGATTTGACTGACGGTTTTGATGCTGGTATCGGTATAGAAGATGATGTGATCGATGTTCATGATGCTGAAGTCTCTCGCGTTATTGCTGATCAAAGAGAGGGAGAAGATCAAGATCCAGAATTCAGAATCGATATGAAGCAGTTTAATGAAGATATTGAAAAAGCAACACAATCTGTACGTAAAGCCAGTCAAGCTGGTATCAAATGGGAATACTATGAGCTCTATAACAAATTGGAGTATATAAGCGTATTGGTAGAGACTGTTGTTAATGAAAACAGAGAGCTCAAAAAGAAGCTTGAAACTAAAGGTTAAGCCGATTTATATTTCTGGACACTACTAACAAAAATACTACTAACAAAAACAATACTACTAAATTTGTTGCCTTTTGTATGCATCCATAAATTTGTTTCATTGCCTCAAATAATGAGTGATATTTCTATGTTCATATCTTGTAGTTACTAATGCTGTATTATGATACTTTTGTTTGAAATTCAAGCAGCTAGGAATGATTATTGAAGTACGTACAATTGGCACGACCATGGTACGTTGATATTTATTGATCAAATATCACTATAATCTAATTGAATCATATTTTTATTGAGAAATATGGACATTATTAATAGCCCTCATGGCTTCAGGTTCTATTGAAGTTACTCATGAAGTTATTTGTAGTCTTATATTTAAAGTAACTCATCAAATACTTCCATGTAATGAATATGGTATGGTGTTTGAATTTTTTTGCAATGCGAAACATCAAAATCTCAAGTACATGAAAGAAAATTTGTAGTCAGTGAGGAAAACGTTTGTTGGTCGTAGCAAAGGGTTCTCGCAACGAAATATAAGTGAAAGCCCCTGGTTGTAAAGATGTCTGAGGAATCCATAGGCCATATGGATCGGACACATTTTAGAAATGGCAATGATATTCATTTTGACTACAGTGTGGACGATAATGTTAGCACCCTGGTCATAAACTCAACCAACAATTCTGGAAGTAGGAAAAAAAAGAAAAAGAAGAGCAAGAAGATCACTGATATCGAAAGTGGAATTCATGCCACATTGCACAACCCCGATGAGGACTATCCTTCATCTCGAGTAATAAGGCAAACACTGGATGGAAATGTGATAGTTGAGAGTTTAGACAATGAACCTCCGCATAAACATCATTCACATGTGCACAACAGTGCAGCCAGTATATGGGACAATTCCACTATTGAAGAACAAGAGAATTTAAAGAAGTTTTGGGATTCTTTGGATGAGCCAGAGAAGATGAAACTTGTTCATATTGATAAAAGGTCAATCATGGAATTGTTTCGAGAAGAGATAAAGTCAACAAATCAACCGCATCATCCCAACACTACACAGACCCAATCAGCAGGCTTAAATTCACCTGGTTGCAATTGTTCATACTGTGGAAGGAAAAAAAGTATCATTGAAGATGAACTTGAGAATATTTATGATAACCACTTTGACGACATCATTGATTTTATACATGAAGTTAGAGATATTAATGATTTGAATGCATTACCTGGACTCTTGTTTGGAGGATTTCATATGTTAGAACAAGAACATAAACTCCAGAAACGACAAGAGAAGCATAAGCATAGCCATGGTTGGCATTCTGGTGATACAAATCAAATACATAATAATGGGACGAACGCTGGTCAAATAACAAAGCATCAAGGTGCATCTGAAGTTCCCGGTGAAGATGAAAGTAAAGATATAAACTCAAATAAATCTAACTTGCCTCTGGCTGGAGAACTAAATGCATCAGATATCAATGAAGAGCAAGAAGCATTTAACAAATTACTTGACCCTAAATTGTTTGAAGCTTTGGAAGGGCTAGATTTAGATAAGATTAAAAAAGATTCAACATCAATTCAGCAACTAAGTCTTGCCGATAAAGCTAGTTCCTTGCGGGAAATAATACGAGATTTTCGAAAAGCTGATAAAAATCAACTCGAAAGAGGAATGGCGTTTTTACAAGGCATGGGAAAAGTTTTCACAGGTGAACTTAAAGAAAGAAGCAATTGCAGTTTCAATGATGATATTTCGCAAGGATTATCTAAGTTTGCAGAAGATCTTTTGAAGAATGATGGAAACACATTCATCGATATGTTGGAAACATTATCTGAAACTAAAACTGAAAGGGAAGATATACTAAGGGAAGGGTCTAAAGCAAAATTCAGTCTCAATGGTACTGATCTGTTGAATAATGATATTTCCACAGAAATTAAGAACCTAAATGCTGATCATGATAAGATTAGGGAACTTTATATTGGTGAACAAGATGGAGGATCCGAAAATCATCATAAGGAGCAAGTTGAAAACCTTGAAGATAAATTGCTTATCAACGATGATGACTATGGTAAAGATGAGGAGGACGAAGAAGAAGAAGAAGAAGAAGAAGAAGTTGAGGAAAATGAAGACAATGAAGAAGAAGAGGACGCTGAGGATGACTTTAGCGATACAGAGTCAGAAATATCGGAAGAAGAGAAAATGCAAGAAATTCGCAGACTATTTTTAATTCAAGTGATTAAGTTGTTCCAGGAACGCTTAAAGGGTGCTTATAAGGAAAAATTGTCTAGAGATCGCACACAGATGTTGATTGATGAATTGGAAGCTGAGGAAAATGCAAAGAAAGAAAAAGAATTAAAGAAGCTTAGACAGAAAGAGAAGGCTAAAGAAAAGAAAAGATTACAGCAACTTGCCAAGGAAGAAGAGAAGAGGAAGAAAGAAGAAGCTCAGCGTTTGAAAGAAGAGGAAGAAAGAGAAAAGCAAGAGGCATTGAAGATGGAACAGAGACGTAAGAAGGAAGAATCCAGACAAAAGAGAGAAGAAGCTAAGAAGAAAAAGCTTGAAGAATTGAAGAGAAAGGAAGAGGAAAATAAAAAGAGATTAGAATCCGTTAAATTAAAGGAAGAAGAGGCTAGGAAACAAAGGGAGTTGCGTAAGAAAAAGGCGGAAGAAGAGCGTAGGCTTAAAGAAGAGGAAAAGCGGGCACAACAAGAACGAAAAGCCAAGGAAGAAGAGGAAAGGAAGCAAATTGAATTAGCCAAAATGCAACAAGAAATGAAGGAAGAAGAACATCAGCAACTGTATAATGATAATACTGTTGATGATATTGCTCTTCTGACTAATGTTGCTATCGGTAATCATACATTACCTTCTAACCTGGGTAACTGGCAAACAAATGAACCAGCTCAACAAGATTTTTCCAATGGATCTCAAGCTTCTATAAATCCTCTTTTAGACCAGCTCGCTCAATCAAGAACGCCTTCATATTCATCCCCTGGTGCTGCTTCTGCCACTCTTCCTGTTGGCACGCCATATAGCTCAGAAAGTAAACCATCCTTAATATCTCCAAATTTGTTCAATGCTTCATCAAGTATTCTACAAAATTCTATCTTGCCATCAGCAGCTTCACCATCGCCCAGTATGCAACCAGGAATGTTGAACAATCCATGGAGCGTCCAGGGCAATCTCGGTGGACAACATACGCAATACCAAAATCAGCCACTTCAACAAAACTCGTTCTTGCCATTCACTGGTTTGGGTGGATCTGATTCAGGATCGTTGTCAACCAAAAGCAGCCTCACATCCAGTGTTTGGAATCCAAACTCATCTTCTAGAAACAATTCACTTTGGAGTAGCGGTAATCATACGGCATCAATTTGGAATAACAATTCCAGCACTACAATGAGCTCCACCTTACCTGACCTTGAATTATTACAGTTGACCATTGTTAATGCCTTTCAAATTTTGCAAAATTCAAACCAGCTTGAGTTTGGTGTTGCTCCTTGTATCAAATTGTTCCAACAGACTAAGATCCTACTTGGCAATGAGAACGTCACTTTGAATCAATTCCTCAATGCCTGTCAGCCTTCTGCTAAGTATAGCTTTGAACTTGTTTACGATGACTTCGGCACTGTTACTCATATTAAGGCACAAATGTTGCAAAACACGTCAACAATTATGGCACCTTCAGCTCCCCCTGATAATGCATCTCTCGTTTCTACATACGGAAATCCAGCAGACCACACTTCACTTTTAAGCTCTCTTGAAAAAAATCGTAACAATGAATCTATCAATGGTGTTCGTGGTCTCTGGAACTAGTTATTATTCTCAATTTGTATATCTAATTAAGTACGTTACGTAATGCAATTATCGATAATTTTGTATCTCGAATTTGGTAGCTGGCTGTGGCGTCCGGATCCATTCCCCTAGACTCCCCACAATCTCGGGAAAGTGATCCATTTTTCCATCTGTAGATGACTCTATTTAGCATAAGCCGAAGTGTTTTTTTTTATCCCAGGTGAACCGGAGTATAGCTCTCTTTTCGGATCATTATACTTGACGGATTAGGGAGACTCATATGAGCTCACTTGAGATTTAACTATATTTTTCCCTACAGGAGCCATCCCTTTTAAAGTTCGTTTGGAACGTGCCGCAACATCCACCGGCAGAAGTTAAAATTTTGTGTGCCGTATTACTCATCTTTTTTGAATTATACAGGTGTGTGCTATCCAGGTTGAATCATAAGGGATTAAATTGATATAGGTTTACATAGAACAGTATCATTACTATTAACAAGTATGGTACTAAGCCAAAATGAAAGTTTAGAAGATAGTATCCTAGAAGCACTGCTAATTCAAAATGCTGAAGGACAAGATGATAGTGATCTAAACGGCTTATCGTATGAAGATCAAAGTATGATATCAGAATCATCGAACGGATATTTCAATTCCAGGCTCCAGAAAATGAGGTTATCAGCAATCACACTTTACAGAAACATCTTTGAAACTTACTCCGGTTACTCCTTGTTGCTTATGGCCCAGTTTTTCAATTCTATCATGGTTGTGGCTTGTAAGCTCTTGGAGACTGATAAGGACTTTGAAACCCAACTCAGTCCACTTCAAATCTTATTTGCAAGACAATCAATTACATTCTTATGTTGCATGTTGTACATGTACTCTACTAATTCAGTGCCATATGCACCGTGGGGACCTAAACATTTGCAATTACTTTTGGTTCTTCGGGGTGTCGTTGGCTTCATAGGGGTCTTTGCTCTTTATTATTCGTTACAGTATTTGAGTCTTTCAGATGCAGTTGCAATTACTTTTATGGTTCCTATGGTGACAGCTTTTTTAGCTTATGTTATCTTGCATGAACGTTATTCTTTAGTTGAGGGAGTTTGTTCCTTACTTTCGCTTCTAGGTGTTTTATTAATTGCTAAGCCAGATTTCATTTTTGGAGTGGGATCAGATGCTGAGAATGATGGTAATGAAGCAGTTGAGAGTTCATCAACCGAAAAGAGGTTGCTTGCAACAGGCATAGGCCTAGTAGGAGTACTAGGATCTTCTTCGGTCTACATTTTATTGAGAAAGATTGGTAAACAGGCACATCCCTTAATTGCAGTTAGTTATTTATCCCTAATCTGCACAGTTATATCTGTTACTTCCATTGTTGCTATACCTTCATTGCATTTTCTTCTTCCCAGAAGCGGTCGTCAATGGTTTTTGTTTTTCTTGATTGGGTTTACAGGTTTCGTAATGCAATTTTCGTTAACAGCTGGTGTACAAAGAGTCACTGCAGGGAAGGCCTCTTTAATGAACTATATCAGTATGGTTTTTTCAATAATTTGGGATTTGGTTATTTGGGGACATTTACCAGGGTTCCTCTCTATTTTAGGAATTCTTTTGATCATAACTAATGCTGTTATAGCTACAAGGTATAATAACGGTACTGCTCCTGAAGACGTGGAAAATAGGCGACCGGGAGGATCAACTAGTTTCAGTTCTAAGTGGAGACAAGACAACAGCGAAGAGATATCTTTGGACGATTTCATTATTACAGATGATGAGAATGAAAATAGTGGTGGAGATGATAATTCAAGTGGAGAAAGAAGCGATGCACCAGCTCAAAGATGAATAAATGAAGAAAAAAAGAGTTACTCTATAGATGCATATTTGTATTCATTACATGAATTGGTAGTATTAAGTTATGAACAGTTATGTTGCAATTTATTTCTAAAAATTATTATCGGGTTTCATGTTTAGTTCAATTATATATTTCGATGCTTTAGATTACTTATATAGATCTATATTATATTACCGTTGTCATTAATTTATTTCAAATATCATCCAACCACTGTACGTCATTTCTTAGGCTATTGAGCCTAATAAAATTTTCATTTACTTCTTCGGTGGTGGATATTAAGTCATTGCTAGAATCAGTCAATTCTTTCAAATTATTTATAAGTTTTCTTGAATTGTTGAGATTAACCTCTATATATTCAACTTTTAAGATATCATTATTCTCCGGATTGGATGGAAGCAGTCTTATTGATGAAACCCACTTAAGCTGAGACGCCTGTGAACTGGTTCCATGAAGTCGACTTTTTGAACGGGTTCTACGTACACCAGTGTCTTTGGTGGTCGAAGACTCCGTGTTGTTTATCTCGTTACTCAGCATTTCATTCCGTTATTTCGCTCTTCTCTGTAAGGGATATGTAACACAGGTTATATTCAATTTGTCATAATATTAATTTGAGTGCTATCGTAAGGATAGATCGGTTGTATGAGTTTCAATCCCGGATATGGTTATTTAAGGCTAATTAAGTACTATATACCTGAACTCTTTGTTATCGATTCTTCGATTAAACAATTCTATCATATTTCCAAATGTTGTCAATACTAGAAGGTAAATCTTTATCATCTACTGTCTCTACTGTCCAGTTATCATCAAGTTCTTTGAAAAACTTAGCAATTGGTCCTGGATACCATCTTTCTCCAGAGAAAGTGAAAAACCCCAAATGGCCGCCCATGGAAGACGTAACCAACGTTAAATAAGGATTGATTGCAACCTCCAGATAAGGTAAGCTTCTGTTACCTGTAACAGGATCATCAACTGCGGAAAGAAAAAGAGTTGGAACTCTCACCTTGGACAATCTCTGAGCTGGCGACGCATGCCTGTAGTACTCTTGGGCAGAGTTAAAACCAATTAATCTAGATGTGAATGCATCATCAAAATCTTTCAACAGTTTGAGATCAAATTTTTCAGGATTCTTCTTGTAATCCTCAATCAGTGAGTGAAACTCCATCTCGGTTTTGTAGTTCCTTTCAAGGAGTTTTACAAGATTTTTACACATGACGGGAGAATACGCAAGTTTTCCAAGAAAAGTCTCATTGATAAAAAGAGAACTGTCGCAAAAGTCAAAAGGACATCCAAGAACTGAAGCTCCTTTTATGTTCTCATATATATTGTCAGACTCTTGTCCAAGATAATTGGACAAAATGGAGCCTCCCAATGAAAATCCGATCAAATATATTCTCTTATTAGGCCATTTCTGCTTTATATGTTCATTGATTAGGTATCTTAGGTCGTTGGTCCAGACTCCACTGAAAAGTTGTGGAGATGTTATAGTGTGGTTAGCACAGCCCCTAGAGTTCAAAACCAAAGCATCAAAGTTGAAAGGCTCGGCCGTGATTTTCAGAAGAAAAGCCCTGATGTAGGGTTCATGGGATCCACCAGAAAGCCCATGCAAGGCAATAACAAGAGGTTTTGAGTCGTCTCTAAGGAGATCCTCTTCCTTGCTAGGATCGAGGTAAAGTGTTCTTGGAGGAAGGGTATTCTCCTGTAATGCAGGTTTAAACCTTTCGTTGTTCAGAACATCATCTCCATACGACTCTGGAACAACATAGTCGATCGCAAATGTACTTTCTCCCTTCCAATGGTCGTAGTATAATTGTTCTCCGTTCGGTAAGTTGTATGTTTTAGATCCAACGGTCAATATTCTCCTTCTGTAGTTGATCTCATCTACATTCTCGAAATTTGCTAATGCCGTGTAAGCAGTCTGAGCATGACCAGATATCAAAAGGGGGTTAACATAATATGAAGATCCGTCATAAAGCTCAGGGACCCTTTCTTTAATTATTTGAGCGAGCGATTGCTCCCCTCCTGATTCGACATTTTTGGGTTTAAAAGTTAACGGAAATTTAGAAAAGTGGCTCTTTATCTCTGCTCTAAAAAAGTTGATTCCCATTGCTTTATTGAAAACCTTTACTTCTACGTATTCCACAATTGCAGCCTAATTTCTTATTTTTTGTTCTGATGTGATGAATATCACACTTATCTATTAATGGCTGGCATTTGTTATGCCCATATGCACACCAGCTCACATTTAGTGCTGGTGCGATATATAAGACAGTGATAAGATTGTGTAACCTTATATATACAAGGGTGTTTGCCACTTTTAGCTTGCGAGGTAATTCTTCTTCCTTTAATTACTACACAGATACATCTCAACAAAATGAAGGGAAGTATTTCAGGCCTTATCGCAATCGCTACTGCTCTCTTTGCAGTGTCGGAAGGGGCCAAACACTCGGCCAAGATGAACAGAATTCCCCTCGAGGAAACCTTGGATGCATACAAATTCGAGGAATATAAGGCAGCAATTGGCCAAAAATACTTACACATGTTCAATGCTGCTTCTAACAACGGTGAATCTGTTGCGTTTGGACAATCTGAAGATGCCCATTCCGCACAAGTCCCATTTGTGCCAAAGGGTTCCAAGCACGAAGCCCCATTGAGCAACTACTTAAATGCTCAGTACTTTACTGAGATTGAACTTGGTACCCCAGCTCAAACTTTCAAGGTAATATTGGACACTGGTTCCTCTAACTTGTGGGTTCCTTCTCAGGATTGTTCTTCCTTGGCTTGCTTCCTTCACACCAAATATAACCATGACTCTTCCTCTTCCTATAAGGCAAACGGTACGGAGCTGGCTATCCAATATGGAAGTGGTGCTGTGGAAGGTTATGTCTCTCAAGACCTCTTAGCAATCGGTGACTTATCCATTCCTAAGCAAGACTTTATCGAAGTCACTAGCGAGCCAGGATTGGCTTTTGCATTCGGCAAGTTTGATGGTATTTTGGGTTTGGCTTACGATACCATTTCTGTCAACAAAATCGTTCCTCCTGTGCAAAATGCAATTAGCCAAGGGCTCTTAGATGATGCTCAATTCGCCTTCTACTTAGGTGACACCTCAAAGAACGAAAATGATGGTGGGTTGGCTACATTTGGTGGTTACGATGAATCCTTATTTAAAGGAGACATCACCTGGTTGCCAGTTAGAAGAAAGGCTTACTGGGAAGTTTCCTTTGATGGTCTTGGATTGGGCGATGAGTACGCCGAGTTAACATCAACAGGCGCAGCCATCGATACAGGTACATCTTTGATTACCTTGCCATCCTCTTTGGCAGAAATTGTGAATGCCAAGATTGGTGCTACGAAGTCTTGGTCCGGTCAATACCAGATCGAATGTGATACTAGAGACAACTTACCAGACTTTACTTTCACCTTTAATGGCCACAATTTCACATTAACAGCATATGATTACACTTTGGAAGTAAGTGGCTCTTGTATTTCTGCCTTCACTCCAATGGATTTCCCTAAGCCTATTGGTGATTTGGCTATTGTTGGAGATGCATTTTTAAGAAAATTCTACTCTATCTACGACTTCAAGAAGAATGCTGTTGGTTTAGCCACTGCTAAGTAGATGTGCGGATTTTCCGATGTTTCTTACGTCTTACTTGGTGTATACCCCCTTCTGTTTTATACTTCTCCTTTAGAAGTATCTGATGTTTAGTTTGCTAATTTTCTATCTATAAAAAATCACTTCATGATATGGTACATAACTTTCATTGTAGTAAAATTATATCGTTGTGTAAATTCGTTGAGCTGCGAAGGTGGCTGGTGGCTGTTGCAGTTGCGAAAATTTAAAAAATGAGATTAGCCAGCCATGTTCAATATTCTGGCCTGGATAAGAGATCAATGATTTTAACTTAATTCATCTTCCTTAAATCCTAAGGGATTGATCTAAAGTAATTAAGGGTAATAATTATTGGTCTGAATATCTGTTATGGTAGAAGTAAAACCAACTGGGAAGGAGGAAGTAGGGAATGCTCTTACTCAACCTCCGAATATGATTCTTAAGAATCCAAAAGAATCATCTGTTGAAAACTTAAGTACTGGAACCAAGAAGCTGGAAGCTGCATCTGATTCCACCGCTTCACTTCCTATATCTCTTCCATATGCATATATTATTGATAACTCAAGTTCGTTTGACACTGTGAACTTGCTTATCAACAACAATGATACTCCAAGATATTCAAATACTTCACACCCAAGGGATCAGTCATCTTCAGCTACGCAAAGAAGCTCTGTTGTAGATGAAAAATTCTTCAATCAAGTTCCGAAACGTTTTTCACATTTCATAGATGATCAGAAAAGACCTTCCTCGTACGAGATATTCGATGAATTATCTGTGGAGTCGTCCACTCACACAACACCCAGCTCTAAAGAGCTTTTTCCGGGGAACTCGAAGGAAAGATACACCCAAAGAGAGTCTTTAGGGAAGACTATTACTCCCTCTGGTGTTTTGCAGAAAAGGGACTCTTCTCTTACTGTGAGTTCTCAAGCTACAATATTTTCAACTAGACTTGAAAGCCAATCATTGTTAATGAAATCTAAATCTACAAGAGGTAGAAAAAGAATGAGGTCTGTCTTGTACAAGAGGCAAAGTATAGGCTCGACTTTATCAAGAAGAAGTGCAATAAAGTTCAAAGAGGGAGGGTTCATCTATAGGTTGAAGATAAGGTTAAAAAGATTACTTCAAAAGTTCAAAATGTTCAGGCTCAACAACTTCAAAGTAACCTCTAGAAGAGCCAAAGCTCAAACACAGATCTCCAATAGAAGCGTATCATCCATTAAGAGAAGCTTCAGTAAGTCAATTAGAGAGAGCCCAAATAAAAATTCAATTAAAACCTTGGTAAGATCAAAATCATTAAGTGGAACAAAATCCATTTCCCCAAAGAATATATACAGCCAGAAGAAAAATGACTCTCCTATGGAAAGTTACCCACTCGGTCATCATAAGTACCCACTGAACTCTACAATTGACTTGAACCAACATATTTTTTCGGATTCAAATCAGATTTACTCATATCTGGATCCGAACTCTAAAACATCTGGATATGCTCCGCTCCAATCTGAGAGTGATCAAGAAACTGCCAGCTCCATAGCACCACCGCCTCCTCCACATCTCGTATATAATAGCCTAGGTGAACCTTTCACAAGTTCTCAAGACTTTGGAGATGCTTGGCGCAAGTATTTGAGTCTTGTTCTTTACAAAAGAATACAATTGAGACAAGAGATCCATTTTTACCAATCATTGATGTTAAACCGGGA
The DNA here is from genome assembly GCA_030570455.1 of Priceomyces medius. Taxonomy (NCBI): domain Eukaryota; kingdom Fungi; phylum Ascomycota; class Pichiomycetes; order Serinales; family Debaryomycetaceae; genus Priceomyces; species Priceomyces medius. Next base: position 150,511 of record JAJLVV010000012.1, read on the forward strand.
TCTGTCTTTATCTGCCTTGATTTCAAGGGGAAACAGAGACACATTAGATGCTGCTCTGTCAGTCTATTCTGGCGAATCGAGTCTGAGCCTGATTAAAGAACCCATAGATACATTTGACGATTATGAAAGCAGGAGAAGTATTTCTACAACTGCAACTAACATCGAAGCTAATCTGGGTGACATCTTTGTTGACCCTCCAGTTGAAATGGAATTTAAGAGGAATTATCTCAATAGAAATTCCATTTTAGGTGGCATGTTAGACTATGAATCCAATTCAGATGATCTGTCTTCAAACTATCTGTCATCATCCTCCAAGGATCCTGATGTTAAGTCTAACACAAGTTATATGAGTCATAGCCAGATGAGCTCAAATAACTCTATAATTCACTTTGGCAAAAATAGCACATTTGAGAGATACGGTACAGTGATACGAAGACCTCAGACAATTTTCACTTATACTAACTGATTTGGGTTGGGATCAAATACAAAAACACAATGATTTTTAAATCAAATATACATTAGTTATTTTAATCAATATATATACAAGTAAGTAAAAAACGGTAAGAAAAATTGACAAATTGATGTCTAACTTTCTTCATTAGTCGTAAATGTCACATGACCTCGCTAGTCACCGCTTTAGTTTTTTGGTTCTTCAGAACTGCTACCCTCGTTGTTTTGGTTCTCGTTGTTCTTGTATAACTTCTCGAAGACCTTCAAGGATTCGTTTTGCAATTCCTCTGTCTTGTTCTTCAATTCAGTGCTATCAACTTCTTCAGAACCTTGAGCCTTAACAACAAGTTCTCTCAATTCACCAACCAAGGCCTTAACCTTATCAGCATCAGCGGCGTCAAGCTTGTCCTTGAACTCGTTCAAGGAGTTTTCGGTGTCATTACATAATTGATCTGCTCTGTTTGCAGTTTCGATGGCTTCTCTTCTAGCCTTATCGGATTCAGCAAACTTTTCAGCATCGTTGACCATTTGTTCGATTTCAGATTCAGACAAACCAGAAGAACCAGCAACAGTGATGGAAGCATCCTTGTTAGAAGCCTTATCACGAGCAGAGACCTTGATGATACCATCAGTGTCGATGTCAAAAGTGACCTCAATTTGAGGAACACCCTTTGGAGCTGGTGGGATACCAGACAAAGTGAAGTTACCAATTAACTTGTTGTCTCTGGTCAATTCTCTTTCACCCTGGAAGACTCTAATTTCAACAGAAGTTTGACCGGCAGAAGCGGTTGAGAAGATTTGAGATTTCTTAGCTGGAATAGTAGTGTTTCTAGAGATCAATCTAGCAAAAACACCACCCATAGTCTCGATACCCAAAGACAATGGAGTAACATCCAACAAAACAACATCGGTAACGTCACCAGCTAAGATACCACCTTGGATAGCAGCACCCATAGCGACAGCTTCATCTGGATTAACAGACTTAGATGCGTCTCTGCCGAAAATGGATTTAACAGTTTCAACAACCTTTGGCATTCTAGACATACCACCGACCAAGATAACTTCAGAGATATCGGAAGTAGCCAAACCAGCATCCTTCAAAGCTTTCTTACATGGTTCAATGGTCTTCTTGATCAATGGTTCAACCATGCTTTCGAATTGAGATCTAGAGATCTTTTGGTTGATGTGCTTAGGACCGGTTGCATCAGCAGTGATAAATGGCAAGTTGATTTCAGTGGAAACGGTAGAAGACAATTCAATCTTAGCCTTTTCAGCGGCTTCTCTGATACGTTGAACAGCCATTCTGTCCTTCTCTAAGTCGATACCGGACTCCTTCTTGAATGTCTCGACGATGCTTCTAACAATAGCAATATCGAAATCTTCACCACCCAAGTGAGTGTCACCGTTGGTGGACTTGACTTCAAAGACACCAGCACCTATATCCAAGATGGAGATATCGAAAGTACCACCACCCAAATCGAAAACAGCAACAACTTCACCATCCTTCTTTTCCAAACCGTAAGCCAATGCAGCGGCAGTTGGTTCGTTAACGACACGCATAACGTTCAAACCAACAATTTTACCAGCATCCTTGGTAGCTTGTCTTTGAGCATCATTAAAGTAAGCTGGACAAGTAACAACTGCATTCTTGACTGGCTTACCTAAAAATCCTTCAGCGGTTTCCTTCATCTTGTTCAAGACAAAACCACCAATTTGTTGTGGGGAGTAAGTTTCACCTCTTGCTTCAATCCAAGCGTCACCATTGTTGTGCTTAACAATATTGTATGGAACTTGGTTCAAGTCTCTTTGAACTTCCTTATCCTCGAAACGACGACCGATTAAACGCTTGGTAGCAAACAAGGTGTTCTCTGGGTTAACAACAGCTTGACGCTTAGCTGGAATACCAACTAATCTTTCACCTTCTTTGGTGAAGGCAACGATGGATGGTGTAGTTCTTCCACCTTCAGAGTTTTCGATAATCTTTGGGACCTTACCTTCCATGATAGCCACAGCAGAGTTAGTGGTACCCAAATCAATACCGATAACTGGACCACTTGGTGCAGCCGAAGAGTTTGCACGGGCAAATGCCGGAACACGACGACTGATGTTTTTCAATGAGTTTCTAGCAGCTAACATTCTTAGATTATGTTTAGACTATTATGTCAAAACCGTACTGGTGTAATTGGAAAATTTGAGATTGCCATTGCATTTTTTAAATGAAAATTTTAATATGGTAGTGCACCATGGTCATTTTCTTGGAAAGTTCCAGAAAAAGTCTCGGATATCTATAACTAATTGTTCATTTGGTACATCACTAAAATACACTATGAGTTGGACTAATAGACTAAACACTAAAAAAGAACAAAATTTTACGGTTGTATCTAAACCTTATAATACGCAAAGAAATCACTTTACCACTCCAAAGCAGTAACAATTCATTTTGTGTGGTAACATTGATTGTTATGTCTGTGCTTTTGGTATATAATATAGTTTTGTGCGGGTGTGCATATATTATGAGTGTGTGCACACCGTGGCCGTCAATTAGCTGATTAGATCTGCGGGCAAGTTACCATTCATGACCCATGTTAAAGACTTATCTCCTCTGAACTCCTCTATATACCTAATGATCTCTTCTGCTGGTTTATCGTACTTCTGCATACCTCTAGTGATTGCGTCGCAAAGCTTTTTACGTCTCTGGTACCTCTTTGACTCTTTGGACCTGGAGTCACCTCTCCATTCGTGCTTTCCGTATTTTCCGTCCATGTCACAAAGAGGGGGCTGGCCACGGAACCCCTTGGTAAATTCATCATATATCTCTTTAACAGTCATTGGATTGTGGAGAAAGTCTATATTGATCTTGGGTTTTTTATTGGCAGAAAGCGAGTCGCTAAATGGCGTATCTGCGTGTGGTGCGCTGTCAGTGTCTCTTCTCTTAGAGTAAGATCTTTTTCTCACCTTATCTGGATGCCTTTGTGCTTGGGCAGCTACAGCAGCAACTGCAACGTCGTGTAACGCTGGGTCCATATTACTGTCAATATGAACAGGCTGCGAAGTTAAATCTTGACCTGGGATATGCTGTTGTACTTGGTCTCGCACCTGTTGTTCAACCTGGTCTTGAACCAGACGTTGGACGTCATCAACCTGATGGTCAACCTGCTGCTGGACGTGCTTGTGTACATCGTTGCTGTGCTCCATTTCGTTGTCTTGAATTGCCTGCAATGAACTTAGTATTGCATGTTGATTCTTGTTTTCAAAAAAATCAGACATCAATGCAGTCAACTTTTCTATTTTACTATTCTGGTAGTCAAATACATGTCTCAAGTAAGAAAGCTCCTGGTTTACAGTTCCCAATTTTTCGTTTTCAATTTTATTAATTGCTTCATGAAGCTTTCTGAAGCTGTCTTGAATATAGTTCGCCGAGAAGACATTCACGTCCACTTCACCCCTTTGATGAGCATTTCCCGTCCCATCAAACTTATTGTCATTCCTCAAATTTTCAAGTCTTCCAGCATTATCCAATTCTTCTGGATTGGTAGTCATCTCATCCATGTCAGCTGTTTAAATTCCTATTATTGCAAAATGTCGGGGATTTATAGAATATAAGAGAGATAAACAAAGCAGAGACTTTTTTCTCATAAAATGGATGATGGTTTTTGACATTTGTGGTACTGTATATAATATGTGTATGTGTTAACTTCTATTATTTATTTGAAGTGGCGTAAATCTAAACGCAATAAAGTGTATGTGTTTTGAATTCTAACTTCTAAGCGTTATAGGGACCCCGCTATCTATATCATATGCTTCAATATGAATGTTTTACATGTCGAAAAAGCGGAAAGATGAAGCTGGTAACTTATATATAAGTATATACATGCCTTGCATTGGCCCATCTCTTGTTGCTGCAAATACTGTTCCTTGTTTCAAGAGATATTATGGCAGGAGTTCAAATTCCCCTTTTTGACTGATGGAAGAGATTTCCTTTTATGCTGTCTTTTCTTCCTTCTTGGAGAACAACTATTCTGATATCTATACATTTGAGGAGAAAAAGTTGTCGTAGTCTATATGCTGTACTTCAGTTAATGATGGTCCAAAAAGTGCTAAAATACCGATGCAATATCCCTGTTGGTTCATGTAAACAACACGACATCTACCTTCTTCTCCGTATAATTCGTCTGTGACTTCTCTCAAATGATCAAGATTCAGTGTTCTTGGTAGAAATAACCCATAGTTTTCAGAGTACTTCGACATTGTTTCACATAGCCATTTAATAGAAAATGGTTCCATAGAATGTAAGTCAAACGAACCCTTGGCTCTCTTGTATGATGGTCCTCCCCATGGAGGCGAACAGAAGACAAAATCGAATGGATACGAATTTTTATTGGCAATTCCAGCTGGTATCCACGATATATTCAACTCACCGTTTTCCAAATCTTCAGATAATTCATTCCAGTCACCTACCATTGGCCATATTTTTTCACCAACATGATATACATTAGCGTTGTTTATTGTGCACTTGACATTTACAGGATTAATATCAATGGCCCCAACTGATTGGAAATATTTTGCGAACTGGATAGTGTTACCTCCTCCACCGCAACATATGTCAAGAGCTGTTGCTGAGCGAGGAAGTAATTTTGCTACTATCTTGGCAGTAAACTTTGCCACCGCTTCTGGAGTAACTGAGAACCAAAGTTCTGAACTCATAAATATACCGTCGTCAAACTTCTTGAAAAGCTTGTATCGCTTTTGCCAATACTTTTTGCATTCAGCCGGAAGAGTATTATGAGTGTGCATTAAAAGCTCATCATCTTGCTCGATATAATACTCTTCACTTCTATCAGAATCAATCATGCTACTAAGGTATTCTTCAAAGAGACCAATAAAGAAATTAAAGGTCTTCAACTCTTTAAAATATGGTGTGCATATATGGTTTTCTGAGAGTTGATGCTTTACATCAGATGAGCACTTGCATTATACATTACATTACATTACTATTAGAAATCCATATAAAATACTATCAAATGCCAGTTATCTCCAAAAAGAGTTTCAATCGAATTATTTCCTACAATTAAATTTTCCATATTTTTCCTTCGCCCAAGTATATTTTGTTTTCGTCTTGCATTCTTGAAAGTGCCTTATCGATTTCTACTTCACTGAAAACTTCTTCTTGGGCTAACTCATCATTCACAGCTTCAATAACTTGTTCGGTTGCACATGAATTAGAATCATTATCAAGTAGTGGCGAATTGATGACTTTAGACATAAGTTTAACGAATGAGGAGTATCTTTCAGAACTTATCTCTGTGCTTGGCGCATTGGCCCTATTTGCATTTTCAGATAAGGCTGAAGTCGATTCTTCTCCTTCATTACGTTGTGAGAGGGACAACTGCTCAAGATTCTCTTCAACTTCTGAAGAGTTATCGACGTGTGATTCTTGAGTTTCTGTTTGAGTTGATAAGGGAGGAGGAGTGGTTGAAGGTGTATTTTGTTGTGGCGAGAATTCTCTTAATTCTCTGGTTCTAGTTGTAGTAGCTCTTGGTATTATACTTTCATCTTCACTTTCTTCACTTTCAGCTTCCTCTTCCAGGTCGCTTTCAACGGTGCTAGTTCTTTGTTTTTTAGTACGAGACTTCTTAGTAACTTCCTTGAATAAGGCAAATCTAAGCAATTCCTCTGCAACCTTAGCATCTTTAACCTCAATTGTTTTAGATAATCTTACTTTAGCATGTGCGGTCGCTAAACGGATCAATGTTTCTAATGTTCTTGCTGTTATTGGAGCTGTATGCCTTTGATTACTGTCTATCAAATCATTTCTAAGACCCGAATATGTTCCAACAATGTAATCAGAAGCCTTCTTCGTTAACACTGGCTTAACTCTTTGTTTGGCATATTGTATGTACTTTCTCAAAAATGCAATGGATAATATCGTGGTGGCCTTTCTTGGCAATGATTGTTGTGCTCCAGCATGAAACATAGCATTGAACTTTTCATATATGGGCTGTTCTAATTCTTCTTCTTCGTTAGTTCTATCGTCACCTACTGCTAAAGACAAGTTAGATTTTTCCCGGACGGGCTCTCCTTCAAGCAATCCCGGAGGGATGAATCTATGCATTCTCAAAACATGTTCTGAAATAATTCTGTCTCTAGTAGGCTGCATGTCATCAGTAACCACGAAAAGTAAATCAAAACGTGATAATAATGAGTCTGGTAAGGCTATATTCTTATGTGGGTCTTTATGGACATCATATTGACCAAACACTGGATTTGCGGCAGCTATGACTGAACAACGTGCGTTAAGTGAAGTATGAATTCCTGCCTTTGCAATGGTAACAGTTTGCTGTTCCATTACTTCATGAATCGCTACACGATCAACATCAGACATCTTATCGAATTCATCAATACAGACAATACCACGGTCAGCTAGAACCATAGCACCCGCTTCTAATCTTCTTTCACCTGTCTCTTTATCGGTAGTAACAGCTGCTGTTAAACCGACACCGGAAGAACCTCTACCAGTTGTGGCTATAGCGAGAGATGCTGTGTTTAAAACAAAACGTAACACTTGAGATTTAGCAGTTGAAGGATCACCAACCATTAAGATGTTGATATCACCTCTTAAATGTGTACCATTATCTAGGTTTTTCTCAACACCTCCAAGTAACATAAGTAAAACCGCCTTTTTTATGTAATCAAAGCCATAAATTGAAGGGGCTAATGATGTTGAAAGAAGGTCAAATATATGCTTGTTTTTTGACAACTTATTGATATTTCGGATATCTTGATCAGTGAGTTTCTCCTGAGAAGCAACACCTGTAGATCTCGCATGTAACAAATATACTGCGTTCGCGATTATTAAAGTCTTGAAACTTGAACTAGAGTTACCAGCTCCTCCTAAAGCACGGTAAACACCAACTACTTGAACACGATCACCTGGTTTACATAAGTCAGCTAAGTCATCATCAAAAGCAACATCAATTGATCTGGGAAGTTGTCCTGCTGGTGCCAATTCGGGCATTTCTTGCACCGATATCTTCTGGTGGTCTCTGTAAGTTGAAAACCCGTATTCAGTACTAAGTTTATTTCCTTCCATGTCCTCTGTTGGATATATAGCAGCCAGTGAAATAGGATCAAATGAGGTCTGCTGGTCTTTATATTCTCTAGCATAAAATCTACCCGTCTTTTGAGCATAGTGAACAGATCTAATGACCTTAGGGCGAACCAAAGATGCTCTAGTTACAATTCCCTCAATGGAAACCATTTTTGAGAGATGACTTGAGTCTATTGACCTTGGTGTAACATTATGGTCACCAAAGGAACCTTTAAAAGAAATGTAAAACTGCTGATTTTCTTCAATGGTGTCAAACCTTGAATCTGTCGGGTCATAAATAGTCAACACAGTATCTCTGAGTGCTCTTTCACAAGCTGGTAAAAAATCCGCAGGGGTAACCAAGATTCCTTTCCAAAATTCCCTATCAAAATCTCTGACTTCATCTAAATACACTGAAAGTCTGTATTTACCCTTCATCAACATCTCCTTTATCATTGTTCTGTAATCAATTCCATCATCGTTAATTCTGTCCAAGAATTCTTGAAACCTTCGAACTCTATCACCAAAGACTGCGTCAATGGGTTGTTCGTTTATCGTCGTATCTTCCATTTGGTCACTAGTTGGCTTAGAGATGATGCTTCTTGAAATGTGAAAAGAAGAAGACTTCTACAAATATGACATACGAGGAAATCTAATTAATGTGTCGCATGTTGAAAGAAAATTTAAAATACGCGTTATATAATGTTTCCTAAAAGGGAATAAATTTCGCACCCACTGAAGAGGAACTATATAAGAATTTAGTTACTATATACTATATATGCAACTTAATGAGATGAAAATTAACTATAATGACCAGTTTTTAATGAAACTCCTAGTAGTATCCTCGTCTTTTTTATCAAATAAACTATCAAATTCTTCGAATTCAAGTGCAACCAATCCTTTATATTTTCTAGTCTTCTCACTGTCAAGTAAGGTTAAATAGCTCCAATCCAAGAAATCTTCCATATTGTAGCTGTGTTTTCTAAATGGCTCACCAAAAATTTTTGCAAGAGTTGCAATGTTGGGATGGTAATGTGACATCATAGTTTCAAGCTCCCATAAGGAAGAGCCAGATGCATTTGTCTTTAAGGGGTCTTGTTCGAGGTCATCGAAAGGATCAGTATAAGAATCCGACTTACCAGATTCTGTATTATGAAGGAGAATCATACATGAGGGATGTCTTTTCAATAGGTTATAGATGAATGGGATTATAATCACAATACCAGGAGCACTGGAAGTCAATGTTAAACGAGCAAGTCTTTTTATAAATGATGCAACTAGGCGTGCGGACAAATGAGTAGACGAAAGGAACAAATCACATAATCTGAAAAAACGAGATCTGTGACGAGTCATCAAAAGACCTGGAGTAAGCATAGAGTACAATTTAGTATAGAAATCAGGATAATCCAAATTGTAGCTCTTCATCAAATGATACAAGGAATTCAACGTAAGTATTGGTACAATTTCGTCGTCTGTAACATCATAAGAATAGGTCAAAAAGTCCATTAAGCTTTCTGGCCTTGTCATGTATGGTATGACACGTTTATGCAATACAAGTAGAACACCCTTGTATTGCGACGAAGTTAAAGGAAATGATAATGCTGTCAATAAGCACTTCTGATAGTTGGCCTTGAATACAGATGGTTTATATGCGATAGAAGGAAGCGTTTGATCAATGTAAGTATTAACTTCCTTTAGCTCCTCTGTGTTTTCTTTGAATAATAATGTATTTTTGAAAAGTGCAAAATAGTTAGCAAAGACTGCTTCAAGTTCTTCCTTGCTTTTGGTTAGTTTCCATTTCTTGAGAACGTCATTCAAACCGTTGACGAAATAGAACTGTAAATCCCAGTTTTGGTTAAACTTATCTAAGAACTCTAAAAGAATAAAGCTATCCGATGATCCATCTGGTAATATTGTCCCATGTTCACTCAAAAGAAGAGACTCGACAAGATTTTGATACGTTAATGTCGGAAAATAAAAATCATTGACACCGGGTTTTAAGTGCTCGCTTTCTAACCTGAGTAAATTCAAATAAATTTCTAGTGCATCAACTTGTAACGATGTATCAAATGCCAATTTATGCTCTATAAGATCAAGTAACGACCTCTTATAGTTATCGTATTTTTCAATGAACCATTGCACTGCTAATGTCTTTTTCTCATCGTACGACTTTTTATTGACTAACATTGCCTCTTCTCCGACTTTTTGGAAGCATTTTAGTAGTATCAAACCTATCTGGCGCCCAACTACTTCATCATTTTCGCTTTCTTGCACCTTTAACCTGCTTATTAATAATTTAAATTGATTGAGTAGAAGTACGAAGTTGTTATATTTGTTTGATGAGATGATCTCATCTCCAAGTTTTTGTACCTCTTCAATGGAGAGGGGACTTTTTTTGTCATTAAGAGAGACCTTGGCTTTTTTTGTCACTCTCTTGACACCAATAGACTTTCTTTTAGGGCCCATTACTTTATACTGGTTTTTATAAATAACCTAATACTATATTTTACCTTGTAAGTATGTCTAAGTTTATAAATTTGATAGTACAGTATGCACTCTCATTAAATTTTTCAAGTTTGTTACCCGGAACTAAGACTCTATAAAAATTTTGAAGAAGCCATCATCCGCTATAATATACTTCTAGTCTTTGTATGACCTTCCAAGTTTTTACACTATATGATGAAATCTCGCGTTCTTTCGGACAATTCCCTTCAAGGTTGTAGTCTCTTCTCTGAAGAGATTCCTTTGAAAATGTTTTCTCATACGAGAAGACTGGGTTTTACTGGAGATGGCGTTTGGCGCAACTTTTCTTGTTACAACTAACACAAATGCCTAAGAGAGCTTCTGACCCATTTGCTTGTATGGTCATATTTTGAAAATCACATTTATATATTGTAGAATTTATTTTATACCTATGTTATGAGAACATAGATGTTAGTTCGATTGGGGTTTATTTGTATTGGCGATTATCTAATTATACAAACTTTTAAACTGGCATTAATTGAATTAATGTGCAGCTTGCCTTCGATGCTGAAAGTGACAACTATCACTTTGTATATCAAAGGGGATATGATTAAATGAAGGTTTCGTAGGCGACAGGAGCCAAAGTTTGAGGGAGGTTACCTTCAGTGGTAATAGTTCTAGCATCTCTTGGCTTAGCTGGTTGTCTCTTCAAATTTACCTTTTCACCACTTTCCTTAGCTTCTCTCTTCTTTCTAGCGTTCTCCTTGACTCTGTTTAAGAATTCTTGACGACAAGCAGAGTGTTTAATATGTTCGACTCTAAGGTTGACTCTCTTTTCAATGTATCTGTTACCAACAATCTTGTAAATAATAACACCAACAGAAGTCTTGGTGACGTTGAAAACGACACCAGTCTTACCTTGGTAGTACTTGTGTGGCATTCCCTTTTGGATGGCACCATTAGCCTTAATGTCGACAATGTCACCAACCTTGTAGATCTTCAAGTAAGTGGAGAGTGGAACAGCTCCGTGCTTCTTGAAGTCACGTTGGAACATGTAACGTGTACCAGATCTGTAACCGTGACTATAATAAGTTAGTATATTGTCGATAATGGTATGAGGATACTTCCATAATTCTCCGATTTGAGAGTCCAAAAAAACTACAAACAAAACTCCATGTAAGTTAGCCGGGCCTCTGTGAGTATTAAGGCTTATCAGTGTTTTAATCGCTTTCTTCGACTCATCTAAACAGGTTCTTTCTTTATATTAAACACTCTTTCTATATTTCTTGTCAAATTTTACATTCTAGTTGAATGGGTAAAAAAATTGATTAAGGAGTAATAACTTTTTTGGGTTTCAGTAATCGGTTACTGCATCTCCACATCTAAGTATCCATATTAATATTAAACATACGTTTTAGCCATCTTGTTTCGTTATAGTCCGTTTAACTAGATCTCTATTAAAACCTCTATTGAATCTTCTATTTAATCTATAGCTTGTATTTGAAAATTTTCTAAATGTACTGTATGTAACTTATGACCTAGGTAGTGTGTATGTATATTATGTCATGTGATTGAAGAGCCCTTCAGGGTAGAAGACCTTCCTGCGCGAACTACTATGCTGCTAGCGGTATTTTAGACTTCGGGGTTCTATCAGACATTGTCTTCCTTAAATTATTGAAATTAAAGGCTCCTTAGCAGCTTAATTACTTTTGAGATAAATGTTCTTCTATTTGAGTATTTGTGAAAACAAATCTTATGAATCAGGAGATATCTTTTTCAAGTTACCAAAACATCAGTCAAATTTCCTCCTGTGAAATTTGCAACTTGGAACAATACTAGTAGTAAAGATAGAAGTCTCTTGTTAAAAGTAGAGAATAGATTTTGATATATATATGTTCATGCCTATAGTGTAATTCTTCAATTGATATATCCTGATAATCATCTTTAAATTAAATTCAATTAGGACGAATTCATCGGTTCTCTTTTGCTCGTTTGAGGTTCCGAGGATCCGAGTTGTCTCGCATAAAAATCTGGAGTAAACATAATAAACATAGGACGACCACTAAAAATTACCTAAATCTCTGGTATATTATATTAATGAGATAGTAGGGTCATCGCTGATAACATAAAGGTTTAGAAGCACAGCAATTGATACATTTGATCCACAAGCCTGTCTATTATTCATTTTTTGATGAAGGGACTACAAACATAATAGTAACAGAACGACAACAAGACAACATATATTAAGAACTGATAATGTATGAGGAATTACTACCGGGGGAGAAATATCATAAACATGGTACTTTCGTAAGGTATTGGTTTATTGTTATTTCCTTTATCTTATCATTAGGGTTCGCTAATGTATTATTAACTTTTGGAATTTGTCGACACATTTATGATAAGATTTCTGGAAAAGAGAAAGAAAATGTGCAAGTTAAGGTAGAGGGTGAAGAAAATTATGTTCCAAGGGAGCCTTTTCCAAATTTGAAGAAAATGAAAGCGTCATCTGATTTGAGGTACTATGCTTTGCAGCTTGGTTTGGATCTTGAGGTTTATAAAATTTCAACAGCTGATGGATATGTACTCCCTTTGCATCGATTAATTGATCCAAAGGAGTCTGTCTTACAAAGACAGCAAAGAAAGCCTATTTTGTTGCAACACGGTCTTCTATCTTCTTCTGGTGCATATTTGACATCCGGTCGTAACTCATTGGCATATTACTTTTTGGAGACTGGTCTTGACGTTTGGATTGGTAATAATAGATCAAACTTCGAAGTTAATCATACTTATTTTTCTGGTAATTTAATGAATCTGGAAAAATATTGGGACTGGGATGTTAAAAACTTGGCGTATTATGATTTGCCATGTATAATTGAGAATATATTATCCCATAAGCCTAACCATAAGAAGCTTCTTTTAATGGGACACCTGCAAGGATGCACTCAGACCTTTTTAATGCTCATGAATGGAAGGTTAGGAGATATTCATAAGAAAATTGAATACTTTTTTCCTCTTGCACCGGCCATTTTTCCTGGTATCTCGTTTCATGACAGAAGGTTCATAAAGTTTATGCATAATAGGAGCCAGTTAGGATTCAGTCTATTATTTGGATGCTGTGCTTATATGAGAAATTTGACTCAAATTCGGTATTACCTTTATTCGACTACTTTTTATGCATTCTCTTCTTATGTTTTAATTAAGTACTTATTTGGTTGGAATGGTCGATCCTGGGGACCATATAAAAAGGTTTGGCATTTTCATTTTATATTTATGATGAGTTACGTGTCTTCCAAATCCATGTCATGGTGGGTAAGTAAAAATGTATCAGATGGCTTTTCTAACCAACTACAACCTTTGGAAGCTTATAAGACAGGCTCAAACCACAATTATGATCCAGCCACATCTTCCTCTGCACCTACAAGTGATGATTCAAACTTTCTTTTTCCATTTAAACAGCTGTGGTTCAATAATCTCGAGACTATTGTTCCGATGTTGGTGTTTGGAGGTAATCTCGATTTCCTTGTTGATCATAAGAGACTAGTTACACATATGAGACACTTTGAAGGCTCATATAAGGAAGGAGAAAACTTTGATGTTATAGAAATTGATGATTATAACCATGTTGACGTCACATGGGCACATGATGTAATTGGTACAATAGGATACCATGTAACGAAAAAGCTTAAGCAATTAGATCTAATAGAGTTGGAGAAATCGCAGGCTCAAGAAAAAACATTTCAAGAACAATTTCCAGAGCATGAAAATGCGGATTTACAAAATATATCTCACCCAATACTCGTTAGTAGCGAGTAGAGTTATATCTATATCTAAATTATAATCAAAAACTTTTTATGCCGACTGGATATTTCTTTCGGCGTTGTCGATAGCATTTAGAACATGTGACCAAAATATATCGACATCTAATTTCATACCCACATAAGAGCCATTCTCTTCTTCGATGAATTCATCATAATCTTTATTAATGACTATAGTTTCACCATCTCTTTCACCTTCTTCAACCACTTTTAATTTTCTTTTCAAGTATCCATATTCTGACCTTCTATCACTATTTAACATTGGTATTAAAGCAAAAACTGCTACTGGATCATGGATAGGTGGGGAATCGAAGCCCAATCTCTCTTTATAAGTTTCAGCAAAGAAAGTCAAAATTTTGCAAAGGTTCACACGTAGCGTGGACTTATTAGTATCATTGCATATTTTTTGTAAAACTTCTTCAGTCGCCTGAGCTTGATGTGTTACGTTCAAAGGTGCAAGGATGATTTTTCCCTGTAATTCTTCATCAGAAAGTATATGAGAAGCAGCATGTGGATCACAATTAAAGTTGAACTCAGCATACGGTGTGATATTTCCGATATTGATTCCACCGCCCATAATGGTAATGAATTTGATTTTTGATTTGAGTTCAGGGTATGTGTCAAAAAGCTTCACGAGATTCGTAAGTGGGCCAGTGCAAGCTATACAGATTTTATTTTCGTTAGCCAAAATAGCCTTCCTCATTGCCTCCACAAAATTAAGATCATTAGCTTCTTGGTTTAAAGTAACCTTAGGAATAGCAATACCTCCAATACCTGACTTCCCATGAACGTGAGTGGCAAACTTACTTCCCTTCTTTAATGGAAACTCTAACCCTCTGTACACCTTATAGTGACCTGGTTTATATCCTAACATATCTAATATTGCCAAGGCATTATGAGTAGTCATCTCTAACGGGGCATTACCGTGTACGCTGGAAATTCCTAACAAGTCATAAGCAGGATGACATGCTGCCAATAATATGGCAAAAACATCATCATTTCCTGGATCACAGTCAATCCATACTGGAATCTTCTCATTCGTCATTTGATTCTTTTTGTCTATGTAGCCTTATTATATGTCTACTTAGGCGGTGAATTCTCGCTACTTGAAATCTGACATAGGACCCTTTCCTGGAGACGTAGTGTTTAGATAATATATTTCCCCACGAAAATGCCTTTCTAACGCCGTAGAATTTCTACACGTAGAATGTGACAAAAACATGATGAGGTACTCGGTCTAGAAATGGTATATTACACTAAATTAAGATATATAAAAAAACCTATTTGTGATCGCCGAGTACTCAAGAGGGAACACTAAAAGCTCCAGAAAGGCATAATGCAGGCTCGTCAACATTGTTATGTTCGTAACTTAAAATACCTACACCACCTGCGTCCAATATTAGACTTGGGTTAGAACAGATATCTTTCTTAACCCATCTTGCAGCAAAACATCTTAGGATATGGCCATGTGCTACCACCAAAACGTCATATGGCTCATTCTTTGCAATTGCCACTCTGTGCTTATCGTGAATCACTTTGATCATTCTATCAACTCTATCTCTAACTTGCACATGATTCTCGCCGTTTTCACACCCATCGGACCAAATGGACCATTTATGGTCCGGCTTATCTACTCCTCTCTTTTGCCTCAGCTCAACAATTTGTGATGTCAATAACCCTTCATAATCACCGTATTCCCACTCGCGAAGATCCTCGCATTCGGTCTCTTTTATTTCCCTTCTTTCCTCTTCGGAGAGGTTCTCTAAGAGAAGAGATGCAGTCTGCTTGGCCCTAGATCTTGGTGAAACAAAGACTTCTTTCAAGTGGCTGGATTGGAGAGGGTAATTCTGTGTGTTACCTACAAGGGATTTAGCAGTAGCTTTTATTTGTTTCACGCCGTATTCCGTCAAACTTAAATCTGTGACGGAAGTGTGTTGGCCAGACTTTGACCACTCTGTTTGTCCATGGCGAACAAAAAATACTCTAGGTGTCTGTTTTGACATAGTAAAGATGCTTTCTAGAATGCGAGATATAAATTTGATATTAAACAATTAATAGTTAATCAGCCAGAACGCTGCTCTGATACCAATCCTTTACTAATTTTTACTTAGTATTACGATGTCTGTCGATGCAAGTTCTAGGATAAATGTTGGTCTTGTTATATACAGGTCTTGTGATGTAGTTAAAAATCGAAGATGAATAATTTCATATTGGCCTGAGTTACTAAGTATCATAAATCGAAGGTTAACAAATCTAAAGGGAGATCGTCACTTTTACAGTCGTTTCTTTGTCTAGTGCATTTACAATATTCCATATGTCCACAAAGAAGGAGTTGAGCGCAAAAATAGTGTCGTTGTTGAAAACGTTACCAAAGGATAGGATTCAGCATTCAGTTAGCTTTAAAGATACACAGTTAGCAAGGTTTCAAGACAAAGATTTTATAAATAGTATATCTGAGAAAGATTTACAACTACAATATGTTTCTCTTAGAGATTTGGTAAACGATAAATATAGAAATTACTACAAGTTGGATGATAAGTTATTGAAACCTAAAGGAAATCCTGAATACTATGAAAGACTTTTAGCAGAGGTGAAAGGTGAAAGTAAGGAGAATATATTCTCGGCTATCAGGACAGTAGTATTTGGCAAATAGGTATTTAATCAGAACGAGAATTTTTTATTCAAGTGTATATAGATGTCTCAAATTTCCTCTGTTTATATTTTAAAGCATGTGCATTGAATGAAGTTCATTTTTGTAAAAGATATCTTCCTTTATTTGATAACTTCTCATCGGGTGCAGTCTAAATAGACATTTAGTGTATCATACACAACAGTTACGTGCATTTCAAAAATTATCTTTATCGCTTTCGATTAATCGCATGTACGTGGCAAGTGGTAAAATTGAATGAATTTTGTTAGACTTATTCAAAGTCTAAGTGAAGGTGTTGCAAAAAAAAATGGTTGTGTGGACCACTATCAAGAATCATCGTGCTAAAAGTGTCTTAGCTTTTATATCATTGGCTTTTTTGATAGCATGGTTCACTACTAGCGAATCATGGTTTACTGCCAGCGATACCTTTTCTCCAGAAGACCTCAATTCATTGCTTCAAAATAAAGACAAAAGTGTGGTTACTGTTATGCGTGAGGAACTTACATCTTTAGGTTTGAAACTGCCCTATTTGAAAGAAGGTGGCTTTGGTTTAAATGGATGGACGTCCAACGGCGGTATATTGGTGAAGAAAAATGAGTATATTAGGTTGACATCTGATAGGCAGCATCAGGCAGGAAGCATTTTCAGCGAAAAGACACTTCCAGCTAAGTCATTTGAAATGGAATTGACATTTCATGTTCACTCCAATTCCCATAAGAACTTAATTGGGGACGGTTTTGCAATTTGGTTTATTGATGAACAATCTGACATCGGAGATGTATTCGGAAGTAAAAACAACTTCAAAGGTTTAGGAATATTTATCGATACCTTTAAGAACGGTAAAAGAGGTATTTTCCCATTTGTCAATTTAATGGCAGGTGATGGCTCTACTACTTATAATAAAGCTGATGATGGATTTAGCACTAGATTAGCGGGCTGTCCTGGAAGTAAGTTGGTTAACCCTGAGAGCGGTCGTTCAAAGGCTAGAATAGTATATCTTAGCAATGGATACCTCTCCGTGGATTTTGATCATAATTCTAGCGGTAAGTGGAAGAATTGTGTTACATTAAGCGACGTACATTTACCAGAGGTCAAATATCTTGGATTTAGTGCTGAGACTGGAGATCTTTCACAAAATGTGGATGTTTTAGAAAATAAAATTTATGCTCTCTTGAAGCCCTCTGGTGGATACATTGAGTCTATTGAAGAGTTAAGGGGATTAATCAGTAATCCTGATGATACTCTGATTTCTGGTGCAAGGAAAAAAAATGGTGGCCAGAGGGAAAGAAAAAAACAAAGAAAATCGTTAAGGCGTCTTAAGAATGCTGAAAAGAGAATCAAGGAACGAGAAAGGCAACAAAGATTAGAGAAATATGGCGATGAAAATGCCCATTTCTTCAATAGATTATATTGGAGAATCAAAAAACTCTTTAAGTACTCACTTTATTCATTGATTATCGTATTGTTGGTCTGGTTTGCTTTTATTACATATAGAGTTCAGAGGCAAAAAAGAAGATCAAAGATTACAGGTTTATTAGATTAAGATGGAGTATATTCAAATTAAATTATATAATCACTGTCAAGTGAAGTTTGAAATGATTGATCTTTGTAGTAATGCCAAATAGCGTATGTACAAATTTTATTTTGCATTAGTCCGATTATTGTGTTTATTTTC
This sequence comes from Priceomyces medius, assembly GCA_030570455.1. Classification (NCBI taxonomy): domain Eukaryota; kingdom Fungi; phylum Ascomycota; class Pichiomycetes; order Serinales; family Debaryomycetaceae; genus Priceomyces; species Priceomyces medius. Next base: position 168,651 of record JAJLVV010000012.1, read on the forward strand.
TTCTTCTCACACTAGAATTGGATTCTTTTTTTGGTAAAAATGCCGACTTCTTTGCTTCATTCAAAAGTAAATCTTCATCACCATTCTTTGCTGTGAAAGACAATCCAAGCATGTATCTCTTAATACCAAATATTTTATGGATAGACTTGATGAGATAAGAGGTCTTTTGTGTTCCAACAAAAGGATTAAGTTCATAAGATTCGCTGATAATTCCAAACTTGTTTCTCTTCAAAATGTCAAGATGGTTTTTATCAAAAGAATAACTTTGTGCCAAAATTGTGATTCTACTTCCTTCAACATTTGATTTGTTCTTGATGAAATCTTGGAAAAGTTGCCTAGATCTGAGTAGAGTCCACTCAATAAGTAATGTTTCAAAGTCAACTTTAGCAAACACCTTTCTCACGTGTAACGATGATAACTGAACATAAAAGTTCGTTTTCGATGACTTCTCGGGCAAAGGTTTGATAGTAATCACTGCAATTGCTGAATCACGGTAAATAACTAGATGAGAGTTTTCACCCTTTTTAAGCAACGTCATCTCTTTTGGAGACAATTTGTCTTCAGGATTAAGCTTAGCAAATTTACGAAGATCATAGCCGTAGATGTCCTCGATGAATTTCGTTTGAGTTAATTTATCACTAATGTCTTTGAAATCATCACTGATCAAGTAACCAGTGATGCCAATGATACCGAAAAGACCTATCAACACTGGAAATGCAGCTGACAATTGAAATTTAAAGTCATTGCTACTAATGAAAAATCTAAGCAAATCACCTGGTCCCTCAGCTATCAAGATATAATCCCAGATTCTGGAAATAGCATATCCAACGACACCAACCACAATAAATGCAACGCAATATGGATGCTTGAAAAAGTATCTATTCATTTTCGATTGGAGTTGTCTGTAGTAGTCACCATGTAAAGTAAGTGAAGCTTCGGACAAATAAGGTACAAGTTTTGTTGTACTTAGAGTAGGAGCTGTCTCCTTGTCTAATGGCTTATTTAAGTCGATTTTCTTTTGTTCTGAGATCGACATTGTGTTGATACCAAGTATAGTAGTAGCCGATAAAGATCAGAAAGCAAAGAAAGCTTGCAAATGGTTTGTAGTGCTCGTTTGATTTATAAAACCTAAATTAAGGATATCAAATGCTATGGCTTAAATCCTCTGTCTCTTGTGGGGGCGATAGAACTTCAAAAAATAGCTAATTAATGGATTTTAGTAGCAGTGAAAAAGATGCCTCGAGTCTTCTGAGGATAAATGTTTAGTAGCAAAAAAAAAATTAACACGTGGAGATCATCTTATTTTGCGAACAATTATTTAAAATTGGTAAAGCTGCCGTACCCTAATTTGAAGAAAGCGTAAGCCCTTGGCTACTTTTCCTTAAATAATTTGCCTTTGATGTTAAAATGACGAAGCCAATGATACGGTAACTCTGGGTTTTAAATTTTAATGCAGGATGGCGGTTACCCAAAATTTATCTCCTTTTTCTGAACAATAGCCACATCGCTCGAATTATTCACAGTTTGCAGCCATATCTCGGGTCGATAACGAATTAAGCAAAGTGTGGATTCACTGTGACGAAATATTTCGATGGTATAAAATCACTCCTGGGAAGGGGATATATTGGTTATTGTAATGATCCCTAATGTATTAGAGTAATAAGCGGTATGCCTTCGAGTAATTTAGAATCTAAGAACGGACAAGAGACAACTATTAAAGTTGGATTAGGGCAAATTAGGTCGGTTGCTATTATAGGAGGTGGTGCCTCTGGAGCTGTCACATTAGATGCTTTAATTAGTGAAGGTTCCTTTAGCGACATCACACTTTTTGAAAGGAGGTCTAAGTTTGGTGGAGTGTGGGCCTTAGATAAAGAGACAATCGAAACTCCAGAAGAAATTGTTCGTCCTGGACGTACTCATCATGATACTGATCCACAGTTGGAAAATCCCTTTCATAGAACAGATCAACGCTCTAAGTTCTTATTAACAGCAAAGAACAAACAGCAGAGATTTGAGGAAACGGCAGCCTACTCTGGGCTCAAGACAAATATAATTGAAAAGTTCATGACTTTCAGTGATAAAAGAAGATGGAGTTCAGAAGAAGCCGATCCAGAGAAGACAAAATATGCTGACGTTGAAGTAGTTCATAAATATCTTGAAAGTTATATCGAACGGAACAGTAAAAATCTGAAGGCGAAGTTGGTTCAAAATGCTAGTGTTGAGGAAGTGGAGCGGATAGTAACTGACGAATCTGCTCAGGGATACAGATTTAGACTTACAATTAAACTGTCACTTAATGAAAAACAAGACATATGGTGGCAGGAAGATTTTGATTCGGTAATTGTGGCTAACGGGCATTACAATGTACCGTATATCCCTGATACGAAAGGTTTAAAGGAAGTGCAGGATAAATTTCCAGGTGTTGTGGAGCATTCTAAATTTTATAGAAAGGCAGAGAAGTATAAGGACTTAGTTGTGTTGATTATTGGTTCTCGAGCATCTGGGGCCGATTTGACAAAGTTTCTTTCAAGATATGCAACTACAATATACCAATCTATAAGAGCGGAATTTGTTAAAATTCGGTCTGACAAAAATAATGTTATCCTGAAGCCAGTAGTTGACAGATACGAGATAGTAGATGGTAACATAAAGGTGATCTTCAGTGATGGAAGTGAACTTTTAAATCCTGATCGTATAATTTATTCCACTGGGTTTCAGTTTTCGTTTCCATTTTTAGATCGTCTTTACAAGAAAGATGGAGTTCAACTTACAATTGATGGTATTATAGTGCCAAGTGCTTATCAGCACACCTTTCCGATTCATGAACCATTGCTCCCAATTGTTGGAATTCCTATTGATGGTATTACATTTAGAGTGTTAGAGTACCAAGCTATTCTCGTTTCCAGATTTCTTGCAGGTAAAATATCATTACCGGATCCTGAAGCTCAGAAACAATGGGTTCTCAAACGTTTGGAAGAAAAGGGTATCAAGAGAGCTTATCACACGATCGGTGAAGGTGTTTATTCTTATTATCAAGAACTTTTAGACATCGGGAAAATCAAAGACGAAAGTCTTAACACGGGTAGACAGTTTCCAATAATGAGTTTAGAGGATATCAAGGAGATACGGGAAGCTGGTGCTAAACTTGTCCAAAACTGGGACCAACATTCATAATTTCTAATATGACATTTTTATTGTAAAACATCGCTTTGTAGTTTTGTGATTATTCTTCAATATTCCGAAATCCACAAATAATTAAGTTTCGCAACCATCTTAAGATTTAAAAGTAGTCTTTACAATCTTGACAAAATTTCCAAAGCATTATGGAGCACAATACAGGCAGCGGCTGTAGCGGCAAAAACCCACCCTCACAAGAATCGGAAGGTGACTCAAAAGATCAAAATCGAAATGTCTCAGCTAAAATCTCTTGGGGTCCTTACGTATTAAACTCGTTTCGAATCGCCAAAGCTTTTATCGAGACTACTTGTTCAAGCTACAATTCAAGGTGGTTAAAAGGATCAGAAGTTTCAAAAATCAAACATGAAAATGAGGATGCTATTTCCCAAGCTTCCAACCCATGGGAAGAGGTGAGTAGGATTCAAAAAGATATAAACAAAGAGGAGGCTATTGCAACTCACGATGACTTCAATGAATTGAGTTTCCAAGAAGAGAGAGATAGCTCGGAAATGGAACAATCCTTCTCTGATTATGACTCTACATTTATAAATAACTCAGATTTAGAAGATTTTGGTAGATTTGTAACTCGAAGTGCTGTTTTGGACTCCCCCAGTCTACTGTCAATGAGGAGCTCAGTAAGCTTATATTCAAACAAACGAACTGTAACATCCCCCTCAACTAACTCCATTCCTTTTTCACTAAAGAAAGAGGCTTCTTTTGGACTAGTGCTACAGAAATCAAGGCAATCTAAACCTGATGAAGTCTATGCCTTTGATAGCAGTGAATATTTCTATAAGAGTCAATATAGGAAAAACACTAAAAAGGTCAGTCAAATGAGATGAAAGGATTAAGCTTTAAGAGTCCTCAGTACTTCTAAGAATAATTAACTACATGCCTTAGAGTATTGCTTACGCTACCAATTTTCATTTATCTTTAATATGTTCCAAATCGTGTACGGACCAGTATCAAAAAATATTGACACTATAGTGAAGACTCATACTTGATAAATCAAGATTGGCAGCAAATAAGTTAACAGTGAATGCATGGAATGGAATCTGAACAAATATATATACCAATTCCCGAGTTCCCAAGATTTCCATTAAGGTCATCCTTAATCAATAAGGATCCCGTGATTTGGGTCCATCTCTTGGAAGGTTATATCAACCTTTTTGAGTATTTGTTAGAATCAACATCCAGCTTGAAAAGACTTCATGTCAAGTCTCAGCAGCAGCTACAGCAGTTTCTCAGAATCTATCTATCTGAATCAGTAGAGGAACCCTCGAAAACGATTTCGCTAGGTGCAATTAACCCAGGAATCAAAACGAATTCAAATCTTCTTAGAGCATACGTTTTTCATTTCATCAAAAGCTACAGTATCGTGAGAGCAGGCTTGACAGGAAAGTCAGTTTGGGATTTTATTAAGCTATATATTGACAAGAATGCATCAGGGGTACGGAGCTTGGTGGACGGAACTTTCAAATCAAAATTCAACGACAACAAAAAGTCTGGAAATATTAGTTCGGTTGATTCAGTACAAAAGCATTTATTGAATTTGCTAGAAAATAGGAAGCTCGTTAAAGAAGACATTGTAACTCTTTCTGCATTACTTGGGCAGCATCTGAATTCAATAACAAATAAGACGAAAATTTCAATAGGTCATACTGGTATTGAACAATTGGATACTAAAATCGTTAGTAAAAGACTGAATACTTCAGTATTCGCAGAAGCGTTTGTGAATGTTGCATTCATAGAGTCGCTAGAAGGAGCTTATGAGAAGAGAGAACATGACATTAGAATCGTTGAAGAAACGATGATAGTTTGCCTTTTGTCTTTATCTGCGACTAAATTGGCAAACCTAGCGAAAGAACTAGGGATTAGCAATAAGAAAGCTTTGAGTATATGCCCACTTTTTGGATCAATAATAGTATCTGAGTCACTAAGACAATTAGTTCCGGAGATAGTAGAAAGACTTCAATTTTTAAAAAATATTTCATTCAATGACACGGCCATAGATACGACTGTCAACGAAAAGCATATTACCACCCTTTTGGAACTTTTTCCCCAATTAACGAAAGGAAAAGCGCATACTTTATTACTAGACAACAACGAAGATGTTGAACAAATTACAAACTTACTTCTCGCCAACCCCGATTTAATAGACACTACGTCAGAACATGAAGAAGTTCAAGAACCCTTGAATTCAAAATCCAGTGAAAACTCTAAAAACTTAAGAGAGCTAGCACTAAACTCTGATAGATTCACAAATAAGCATGATACAAACGTCATAGTAGGCCGACAAAAGCTGACAAATGAGCTCAATTCTTCAGATGAAATCAAAAAGCAGACACTCACCGCAGCATTAAGGCTAATGTACGAAAGTGATGATGATGAACCTGATGATACATATGATGACCAGGAGAAAACCACTGGGATAGACGACTTGATTGAAGACAACGGTGAAGATAATGCATCTAATCCAAACAAGGGTAAGTCCAATAAACAAGGCATCACAGGTGCAAGGACTTCTATAAGCAGGGAAGAATGGATCCTCTTTGACTTATTTAAATCAAACGGGCCTAGCCAATTTACTAAAACTGCTCGAAAATCAAGCGACAGGAAAAAACTAAAGGATACTGTGGGGTGGACTGATGAACAGGTTGAAGGATGGTTTAGAATGCTCACGAAGTCTCCCAAGAGGTTTAAGATATTAGAAGAGGAGTATTTCTACGGTGGAAATCCAAATAAAATCCTAAATGAAACTACTTCAAAAAAGAGCGAACCAAGTAACCAGAATAGCTCTAGGGAACAATCTCCTTTGCCTCCGTCTGATACTGAACTGAAGGCTAAAACTAAGAGTAAAACAGCTCGCAGTAAGAAGGGTAGTCATAACACGAAAATGAAGACACGAGAGTCTTCTGCAAGTAAAAAAAATCTATAGGTTGTTTTATTGCTGAGTATAGTTCATTTGTAAATATTACGACCCTTTGGAGCCTCGTCTTTCCAGGGTAGTATTTTTAGCCCGGTTCCGTAAGGTAGTAACAGACACGACCATTGATCTCTATCAAATATTCAAGTAACTAAAATTCAATTGACGGAAGTTATACTTGAATGATCATTGGTTTACGGAATATAGGATGATAAATGCATTGTTTATATTTGATTCCAAGGGTGATGTACTAGCATCGAAGCTTTATAAGGCTGGCCTTAAAAGAAACATTGCTGATGTATTCCGAATCCAAGTAATAACGAGTAGCGTCAAAAGCATGCATGGAAATAGTGCCAAGGAAGGAAGATCCCCAGTTCTAACCTTGGGTTCAACATCATTTCTCTACATAAAATCTGATTTGTTGTGGATATGTGCGGTGACCAGATCAAACCAAGATGCTTCAGTTATCCTAGAGTTTCTCTACAATCTCGAAAATATTCTAAAGGTGATGCTTACGGGGGGTCATGATGTGAAAAAGCCTCTCACAGATGAAATATTTATAAACAACTTTACAATAGTGAATGAGATATTGGACGAGGTAATTGACTTTGGCTACCCCACAAATTTGGAGATAAGTTACTTAAAGAATTTTATAACAACAGTTCCTTCAAGTGACAACTTATTCAAACGTTCGAACAGTGTACTCAGATCTAGTAATAGTGCATCACAAGTATTTACACTCAACAAGAAAAAGAAAGATGAAGTGTCTGATATCATTTGGAGGAGCCCTGGCTTGAAATACAGAAGAAATGAAATATTTCTCAATGTCGAAGAAAAGATTACTGTATTGATGAACTCACAGGCTGAAGTGTTGCGAGCTTACATAGATGGTGCTATTCAAATGAAAACACATTTATCTGGAATGCCGGAATGCCAATTCGGTTTGAGCGATGATACTGTATTACTTGGTGCATTCAACTTTGATAATTCTTTACCAAACTCTGGCGCCGTAACATTAGAGGATAGCAAATTCCATCAATGTGTCGAGTTGAGTAAATTTGACAATGAGAGAGTCATCCAATTCATACCACCTGATGGCGAGTTTCAACTAATGTCATATCATTGTGTCCAAAACATTAATATACCTTTTAAGGTTTATCCACAAGTACAGCAAATTGGAAATCTGAAAATCGTATATAAACTTAGAATACGATCTACATTCACATCTAAACTAGCCGCCACAAACGTTCAAATAAAAATCCCAACCCCCAAGGGAGTAATCAAGTCATATTCGACAAACTCTGGAGGTAAATCTAAATTCCATCCTGGAGAAAACATTTTCATTTGGAAATTTAATAAGTTTTTTGGTGAACAGGAGTATGTACTTTCCGCAGAGGTCGAACTTTCAAGTAGTTCTAATGAGGACGAATCTACTAAAGTAGTTGTCAATTGGAATAAACCACCAATTACTTTAGATTTTACGATTGATATGTTTTCTTGTCTGGGTTTAACGGTTAAATTTTTAAGGGTCCAAGAAAAGATGAATTATAGGACTGTTAAATGGGTTAAATATTCCTCTAATTCTGGCTCCTATGACGTTAGATATTAATTCAAAAGAAGTATATAAATGATAGATATGTTATTTCCTGTATACAATGCATAATGGTGAACCCATGAGTACTCATCGATTTTTTTAATATATTAAGCAATTTGGAATATTATCCACATAGAATACATGAGAGATATAATCGTCTTGGGGGGATCTTCCCACCCCAATCTTACCAAATCAATATGTCGTAATTTAACTTTACAACAAACTGAAGTCAAGTCTAAAAAATTTTCAAATGGTGAGACAAGTGTCGAAATTCAAGACTCTGTCAGGGAGAAAGATGTCTACATCGTTCAATCAGGCTGTGGAGATGTTAACGATAACTTCATTGAATTATTGATTATGATTGCTGCGTGTAAAACTGCTAGTGCTAAGAGAGTGACTGCAGTATTACCAGTATTTCCTTACTCTAGACAACCTGATGTCCCTCATGCAGCCTCATTGACAGGCGCACCTTCAATAATAACCAAAAAGGAACGTTATACCTACGAAAGTGCCCCAGGAACACCAAGACCATTGGAAAAGAATGAAGGCGAAGCTTATATAAATCCCACACCATTAAACATATCTAGCAGCAACAGCCTTCTCGAGAAAGCAGCAGCTAACAATCTGAAGCAGCCAGTAAAAAATACAGAACTTGAGAAATCCAATATGCAAAGTAATTTCAAGGCTACATCTATCATTACAAACACTGCTTCACCTAACTTGCCCTCGGTGGATGCATACGGCAAAACAGATAGTGGATATAAACAGTGGATATCACCAAATGGTACATTGATAGCCAATCTACTCACTACGGCTGGTGCAGACAGATGCATCACTATGGATCTACATGATCCTCAGTTTCAAGGCTTTTTCAACATCCCAGTAGATAATTTGTACTCCAAACCTTTATTGAAGCATTATATCACCGACTACATCCCAAACTATCAAGACTGTGTTATTGTCTCACCAGACAGTGGAGGAGCCAAGAGAGCCACAGTGATTGCGGATGCATTGGGCTGCTCATTTGCCCTTATACACAAGGAGAGAAGAGCCAAGATAGCATCAACACCTCCTTCGACAACGGCGACGGGGATGAATAGCTCCATATCAACCCCACCTCGTAAAAACATACCGACATCCTCGATGGTTGCAACCACCATGTTGGTCGGCGAGGTGAAGGACAGGGTATGTGTATTGGTCGATGACATAGTGGACACATCGTACACTATCACGCGAGCTGCAAAGTTATTGAAAGACCAGGGTGCTAAATGCGTTTATGCATTAGTCACTCACGGTATATTCAGCGGTGACGCGATCAACAGGATCAACCAGTCAGCAATTGACAAGGTCATTACCACAAACTCAGTTCCACAAGCCGAAAATGTGGAGGCATTGGGCCCCAAAATAGAAGTGTTAGACGTTTCAAGAATATTTGCAGAAGCAATCCGCAGAATAAACAACGGTGAATCCGTCTCCATGCTCTTTGACCATGGATGGTAGTTTAGCGCTTTCCTAAATCATAATATACGCCAAGTTATTTTCGCTCTTAATACCCCGGAGCTTCTCATCCCCCACTTCACCCCCCTTTACATCCCCATCTCTATTGCGGCATGGTTTATATGTTCTCCGCGTACCTCTGGAAATCTGGGGATCACTCCCTGAGACGGACTTACATATCCGTATTGTCCGAAAGTAATATCTATCGCTTTTTTTAGCATTTCTGGGTTTAGCGTCTCACGGCTTGGAAGTCTAAAGCGAGCAATATCGGTGACAGATAAAACCCGTGCTCGGAACTAGTCTTTTTCTACCGGATATAGTTCGGAAGTTACTTGGCACAGCTTTCAATTTCCATATCTCTACTGAGCTTTAATATGAACCATTCTAGAACCAGCACTGCTAACTTTGAAAATTATCCATTAATGAGACAGGTGCTGTTCCATATGCTAACAGGCTGGTGATAATATCTTAACAGTAATCATCAGACGGCATCGAGAGTATTTTTTTGTGTAAGGCGACCCGAAGGAACCGCACCCTCGAAAATGACACCACTGTCCCTTTGTAGCCAGGACGGTATTTGTGAACTAATACCCTACAAAATATAACCGTAAATGAATGTGCCTCACCCCTCTTGTTGTGGCCCTCATCACGTATAGCGATTGCCGTTTACCAAATTGATTTGGGGCAATTGACGGAACAAATTATGGAACTAGTTAAGTATATATAAACGTATATCAAAGTATTGGGAACAACATCTCTATTCAAATTTTTTTAGCTGACTATAGATAAGGATATTTTTAGCCGCCAAAATAATTACTCGAGGAGGAAGAACTAGAGTGTATTTTTTAACGAAGACTTCTAAGCACGAATAGAAATGAGTGAACCAGAAGCAGAATTACAAAGGTTGTCTTTGCAAAGAGTGCCGTCCAGCGCATCATCTAATATCAGTGTAAAGCACGGATATATAGATGAGCCTTTCCTGGGTAAGAAGGAGCAGTTCGAACAGGTATTAGATATTTTGGACAGCACAGGGTTTATACCCGAGTCTTTTATCGAACCGGAAACCAAGTGGTTTTACAACTCACTTGGTATAGATGACGTGTTCTTTGCAAAGGAAACCGCCATTGGTATTGCCAGCCATATCCATGCTTTATACGCCAGCAAGATTCAGGCGTATTGGAGCGATTTCAGTGGTGATCAACCCTTAATTCAGCACAAGGGAGAGTCAGAGGACCACGCTGAGTACTTTGACACATCACTTCCTGGTACAGACTCTTATAACTCAAAGAGATACGAAGAGAGAATTGATGACAAGTACATTGATCCTTCGACTCCTTCTTCCAGTTACAGATGCGAGAGCTTCTGCGCGCCATTAAACTTTCAACTGGACCCTTTGTTATCAGGTATTTATGAGAAAAATCTGCAAATCAAAGACAAGAATGTAAGGTGTTATTTCGTCTACAGGAACAAGTTCAAGGAAGGGGAAGCCTCTCCGGACGAAACTGACATTGAAAAAGTTGGTGATTTGACCTTTTTGAAAATAGCGTCTGCCAACACTAAAAAGTTGTACTCTGAGATAATTGAGAGAGTTATTCACACAACTGGACCAGTTATCAGGCATTTCCCCGTTGAAGATGGCGATGAATACAGAGTCGTTATTGGTTTTAGACAAAAGTCATCTGCTAGATACAATTCTTCATTAAGTGATTTGTCCAACTACTACAAGTTACAGACTACAAGAAAGTATGTGGAACAGTTTGCCAATGGTATCAGTATCATTTCTATGTACGTGACGCCCACTAATAAGAAAAATCCAGTTGATTTATCAATGTATCAAGTGATTAAAGAAGCTTCCTTATTATATTGTATTCCACACAATTATTTCCATGACAGGTTCATTAGAGGCCAGCTTTCTTTACAGGAAAGTATTTACGCTCAATGTGGTGTTATATTTGTAACCCATTTCCTCAATAGATTGGGCCCAGAGTATTCGAAGTTATCTTCCTTATTGGACCCCACTAAATCCATTCAACACGCTGAAGTTTTGAGTAGTTTGAAGAAGAAATTGAGAGCAGAAACATATACTCAAAACTTTATCAAGGATGTTTTTGACTCCAGAAGTAACATTGTTAGAAAGTTATATCGTCAATTTGCCGATACTCACTATGTCCGCTCATCTATTGAAAAGACTCTTTCTTACCAGAGACTTTCTCAAATCACATCTGTTGGTACTGAAGAGGAATTTGAAGAATTATTAAGCAGAGAATGCTCTCAAAACGAATCACACGCAGTTGTTTTGAGGGCTCTTTATGTGTTCAACAAATCCATTTTAAAGACGAACTTCTACATTTCAACGAAGGTTGCACTTTCCTTCAGATTAGATCCTTCGTTCTTGCCATCATCTGAGTATCCAGAAAGACCATTTGGTATGTTCTTTGTGGTTGGAAGTGACTTCAGAGGGTTCCACATCAGATTCAGAGATATAGCTAGAGGTGGAATTAGAATTGTCAGATCGAGATCTGAAGACGCTTATAATGTTAACGCTAGAAACTTGTTTGATGAAAATTACAACTTAGCAAGTACACAACAAAGGAAGAACAAAGATATCCCAGAAGGAGGATCTAAGGGTGTCATTCTTTTGGATCCGGGTGTTTCTCCAGAGAGTCCCAAGGCATGCTTCGAGAAATATATTGACGCTTTAATTGATCTTTTATTAAAGCAACAGATTTCTGGTGTTAAGGAAGCATATGTGGACTTGTACGGGAAGCAAGAGATTTTGTTCTTGGGTCCAGATGAAGGTACAGCAGGTTACGTGGATTGGGCAACAATACACGCCAGGGAAAGAGGTGCTCCATGGTGGAGATCTTTTTTAACTGGTAAGAGTCCAGAAATCGGTGGCATTCCCCATGATGAATATGGAATGACAACTTTATCTGTTAGAGCTTATGTTAATAAAATTTATGAGAAATTAAACATTAACAACGCGGAAGTTCGCAAATTACAGACCGGTGGCCCAGACGGAGATTTGGGATCTAATGAAATCCTACTCTCAAGAGATGAAAAGTATGTTGCACTTGTGGATGGTTCAGGTGTAATTGCCGATCCAAATGGATTGGACAAGGAAGAATTGTTGGAATTAGCTAAAAGAAGATCAATGATTTCAGGCTATGACAGAAATAAATTATCTACAAAGGGCTTTGTTGTTCTTGTAGATGATATGGATGTTAAGTTGCCAAATGGAACTGTTGTTACAAGTGGTGTGGTTTTTAGAAACTTATTCCACTTAAAGATCAAAGAAATCTTTGGAATCAACGGTGTTGATTTATTCGTTCCGTGTGGTGGTAGACCCGCTGCAATTGACACCAATAATGTACATGAGTTGATTGATGAAAAGACAGGAAAATCAATCATTCCATACTTAGTCGAAGGAGCAAACTTATTCATCACACAATCGGCAAAGTTGATTTTGGAAAAGGCTGGATCAGTCATCTTCAAGGATGCGTCAACTAACAAAGGTGGAGTTACATCCTCTTCATTAGAGGTTTTAGCAGCTTTGGCGTTTGATGACAAGGGATTCTTGTCTAATATGTGCGTGGACGGTAAAACTGGTGCTAAACCTAAGTTTTATGAAGATTATGTGAAAGAGGTGCAAAAAGTGATTGTTCAAAACGCAGAAGCTGAATTTGAAATGTTATGGTCATTGAAAAATGAACTTGGTGTCCCATTCACTGAGTTGTCTGATAAGTTATCTGTCACTATTAACAAGTTAGCTGACGAATTGGCCAACTCTAAAGAGTTATGGAATGATGATGTTCAATTTAGAAACAGTGTTCTTGTTGACTCTTTTCCACCTCTTTTATTAGAACATATCGGTATAGAGAAGATATTAGAGAGAGTTCCTGAAACCTATTTGAAGGCTAGATTTGCAACGCATTTGTCTTCAAGATTCGTATACTCTCGTGGAATAGATTTGAACCCTGCTAATTTCTTGGAGTTCATTTCCTCTATTAGAAAGGAATTTGTCAAAAGGAGACTACTTAATTAGATATTTATTTGTGGTCTTTAAAATTCTATTAAATCAAGAAAAAATTCACACAGTATTTGCTTTTTATTATATTTTATTTATATGCTAGTCTATTCGGCCTGTAAGCTGGGTATACATTACCAAAGATGACTAGTTAGACTGCGTTTATTGAGACATTCAATGCAGGTAATCTAATGTGTTTATGATAAATATTCGTGTAGCTATGAACCATGTTGTTTAGGTCATTCATTATTGTTGGCTTTCTGTTTGTTCTTGTATCTTCTCCATGGTATGCTTTCTAGCTACTACTTCTTCATTTATTCTTGAAGTAACGTAATCTCCAATAAGCGCAAACACAAATGTTGACCCAGCAATGTAATATCTTGCTTTCACTGGCAAAGCATTCCATCTAGCGAATAATCCCATTCCCTTAATATGGATTTTTGCTGATTGAAAGGGTATCATCATGATTTTTTTTTTTTGATACTTCAAATCTCGAAAAATTTATTGCATGCACTATTAATCTATATGTATAATTTACTAGATTCGGAACGAATGGCATATTTAGCTACAAGTAAGAGCATAGCAACTACACAAGCACAATTACCTCCTTGCTGCTTAAGGATATGCCCTCGGGACGAATCCATTATTCTAGTCGGTACTTACAAACTTGAAGAAGATCGAGCAAGACATGGATCAATAGAAATATACCAGAAGAGTGGAAATGAACATGAAACACTCACTCTCATAAATGAAGTCAAGACAAAAAGCGCCATATTGGATATCAAGTTTAGCAATTTTGATGATACACTCATTGCGACTTGCCATTCAACGGGAAATATCATATTATGGAGATTTAATCTGGAAATAAGGCAATTGACTCAAATACAGAATTTACAAGTTAAAGATGAAGATTGTCTCTTGACATCACTTGTATTTTCTCCGTTAGAAGATAATAAATTGATTGTCACTACAACTGAAGGCGAAATCATATATATTGACCTTGAATGTGTCAAGTTAAATTTTATGGAAACGACTCACGATCTTGAATGTTGGATAGGAGCATTTGGAGAGTTAGGTAGTTTAGCAAATGTGGTATATTCAGGAGGTGATGACTCCAAGTTAATTGCACATGACTTGAGAACAAAATCCCAGATCTGGGCAACAGGATACCGTCATCATGAAGCTGGTGTAGTATCGATATTATCGCCAGGAAACAAATGGAACACTAATAACCCAAACCATCTTTGGACTGGATCTTATGATGATAATTTACGAATTTTAGATTTAAGATTAATAGATAATTCCAAACCAAGCCTTAATATTGGCTATACTCCTAAGGTTTTGAAAGAAGAGAATTTAGGAGGTGGGGTGTGGAGGTTAGTACCTAGTCCATTGGAAGGGGATAATAGAGTGATGGTTAATTGTATGTATGATGGGGCTAGAATCATAAAACATGAAGGTAGCGATTTTGTCATCGATCGATACTTTAAGGGAGAACATAACAGTATATGTTACGGTGGTGATTGGGCTAAGAGTGGGTCATTTGTGGCTACAAGTTCTTTCTACGATAAAATGATTCATTTATGGTCACCAGATGCGATTTTGGGATAACGAATTATGGTTATGTAAAAAATGTAAATACTGTTAATGTATACTAGGTAATACTACTGAAGTCTAAAGGAACAGAAGTACCCCTGCCACTTGGATACAACTTAGTGCTATTTCCTTTTTCACCGAATCTTCTAGGATGTGGAAGTGAAGCAGCATTGACAAATTTGAACCTTTTTTCCTTATCTTCTATAACTAGCTTCACTCCACCTGAATCGCTTTTGTTGTTAGTACTGAAACTTGACGGATTAATTGTGTAAGCCAGTGCAGATATTTTCCTTAACGATTGTCCAGCTGTCTGTTGCAGCTGGATTGAATGTGATATAGATGCGCCATTTGAACTCAGTACTGGTGGGGGAGGTGGAGGAGCATTCTTCCGAGTTCTTACTGAAGGTAATGTCAGTGTTATAAAAGGTGATTCCGGTGGGGGGGATGATGGAGGTTCTGATGTTGGCAAAGCTGGTGCTGAAATAGTAGGTGGAGCCGGATGATTTTGGTGACTCGGAGGAGTATCAGGGGCCGTTATAGGAGGTGGTGGAGGTATGGAAGCAAGGGAAGGTGCTGATTTAGTAGGTGGGGCATGACGTGCAGGTGTAGTTGGCATTGATGGTAATGTAGGCATTGGAGGAAATGATTCTGGTGCTTTCTTTTTATCTTCTGATGATAACTTTGGAACAGATGGGACTTGAGGAACAAATGGAGGAGCACTAAGCTTCTTCTTGGGTGTATTCGTAGCATTCGAAGGAGCAGATGAAGCACTATGACTCTTCGTCCTAGAATTTATCTCATCAAGGAAAGGTAGTCCAGGAGGTTTAGGAGATGCTCCATCAGGTGGTGGTGCTGGTGGTGCTGGTGGTGCTGGCAGTATCGGGTTTACTGCTTTCGGTGGCAATACTCTAGGAATAGCAGGCACAGAGGGAGGGTTCTTATTTGGAAGTGATGGGACTTTATGAGCATTCAACTGAGATACTGGACCTCCGCCTGACGGTAATCCTGACTTTGGTGAATCTGCAGAGTCGACAACGTATTCATCATTTCTTTTGGCATTGATATCAGCTAAAAACGGCAAAGCCCCTGGTGAAGAAAGACTTGAAGATCCCGAATCGCCACCTTTGTTACTATTAGATCCTGTTGATTTTGTTGTGCTAGCTGATGGAAGAAGTGATGGAGGTGGAGGTGGAGGTGGAGGAGGGGGGGGGCCTCCTGCTGTTAATGGGCCCTTTGAAGGCACAGATGGCGCATGTGTCTTAGATAATGGAGGCGTCGATTCTGTTGGTAAAGGAGGTGCCTCTGCTGGAAGTGGAGGAGGTGGAGGGGGTGCTCCAGAAGGTAATGCTGGTATTGAAGGTGGATCTAATTTCTTACTATCCTCTAATGAAGATATAGAGCTGCCCTTAAGATGTGTCGATTTTTTAGGTCTATTCCCAGGAACCTTTGGCACAGGAGCTGATGTTGTTAAAGTAGGTGGTGGCGGTGGTGGTGGCGGTGGTGCATCGCTTGGAAGTGATGGCATTGGATGTGCAGTATTCTGGCTCTGTGTTGGCTTTTCAGGTATTGAACCAGAAGACTTCCTATTGTGTCCTTGTGGCCTTGAAGAGGGAAGTTTAGGAGCGCCAGATGTCGGGATTAAAGGAGCAGAAGGTGGAACTATATTGGACCTATTGTCTTTGTTGCTTAGATGTTTCAATTTGGGCATCCCACCTGCAAAAATATCTCCCAATTGAGGGAAACCACTTGGCGGTACCAGAGGAATCAGAGGAGCCGATGATTTCCCATGTGCAGTTGAGGTTGAATGTGACTCTATTGTTGATGACTTCGAATCAATTAGCGGCTGAGATTTGTCGACAGTTGTAGCCTTCTTTAATTTCGTCCCTTTTCTAATGTCTCCTAGTAATGCATCTCTACCTAGTGGCATTGCAGCTGGGGGAGGTGGCAAATTACCCAGAGTACCCCCTAACGAAGGGGGTGGGGGTGGTGGAGGTGGTGGTGGACCAGCCATATTTCATAGAACTCACTTCAAAATACAATCAAAAAAAGTTGATGTTCTTCAGTGTTACTTAACTACAGCATAAAACCACTACTTGTTACGAACAAATCATTCATACTTCCAATATATTTGTGTCACGTGATATACTCTGAACATAAAGTACATACTAAGTTCTCTGTTTCAACTTTTATTGGGATTTAGGATTACCCTATGAACTCTGTAAAGACTATATACAAATCTCAAAAATCTACTTAACACCAAAAGATAGGTTATCATACCCAAATATCCATGGTCCTACAGTATGTCTAATAAGAACCATTAACACGCCAATTAGGAGCTGCAAACTTAATATCACAGAGCATAAAGTATCTTCTCTCAATGGACCCAACCAAACAAGAAGAAGATTAATAATCGTCATGTTAGAGAATTTTTTAATCTTATTCAGCTCAGAATCCCTTTCTAACTTTATTAGGTGGAGCTTCTCTAAAATAACCAACATAAACTGTCCTAAACGATTGGTTTTATTCAACTCACCAAAACTAGGATACATTAAGCCGTCATTTTCATTGAATTTAGGGAGACGGTGTCTAGGACATGGAACAATACTGAATAGTTGAGGAGCCGAGTATAGAAAATTAACAATCTGAGGAAGCAAGAATAAGAGCAATGTCTTCGAAAAGTGAGCCAAAATTGAAACAACCGCAAATAGCATTCCGCTGAAGTAACAATAAGTATCTCCCACAAAAACTTTAGCAGGGAACCAGTTGTACTGAAGTAAGCCTAGCGAGACACCCACAAATGGTATGATAAATATCACTGAGAATAAATGTGAATCATATGCAGCTTGGGAAATATCTTTTGAAAAAAGATAGCAGGAGTCGTTTATGAGAAATATAACAGCAAGTACAACTGACTGTCCAACTTCAAGCCCATTCACACCAGCTAAAATATTAATAGAATTGGGAGTAAATACGGAAACAGCAGCCATATAAACATAATAAAAGAAACCCAAATCCAATAACCTTGGAGTCGTATCAGATACTATGTAGTCAGTCGTTAATGTATTAAAGTTCAACCCGGTAATTCTAGTAAGAATATGATTTCCCAATCTTATAATTGAGCTCAAAATATCAAGAAGAAGATCTCCGGCGGGAATTGCACGCACAAATATTGGCACGACAATCGATGTCACACTGAAATCAACATAATACACTATAAGTAATGGTAATGCTGCTATCGCGGGTAGAAAGAACTTGTGGCGCCATCTAATATCAAACAAATCATCAAATAGACCTAAGAGTGTTGTACTTTGTAGGCACAATACTGCACTCAAATAAGCCGCTAGCTTGTTGTGAGGGAATAGATTGTTGTTTGAGACAGATTTATATTGATTCGAGTAATTATCTGAAATAGATAAATCGTTGGATATAGAGGTAAACGATACCAAGTACTTGAAGAAAACAAAAGGAATCAACCAAAACATTAGTAGCAAATAAGTCACTGCCGGTACAACTCCCATAGACTCTGGAATTTCGCTCACTGGCGCTTTTTTAGATAAATCTCTCCCCTTTAGTCCAATTTTTATAAAGCTATTTGATAGCCTTGGGACTAATGTTGCAGTGATAACATATCCGAATCCTGCGAATGCAAACAGCGTCTTCACAGGATTATTTGGAGTAACCAATGCCAGTGATAACACTAATAGTCCCACCCTTAGATATGCCAGTAATGACATAATGACTGTATAGCTTGTTCTCTAATCAAAGCGTTAACTGAAGACAAAAAATTATATGGTATTCGTGTACATATTGAGATTATGAAGACAGTTTCGTACTGCATATACACGGGCCTTATCCATCTATCTCCATCATGCAAGAAACTACAGAATTACTATATTTATAGTCAAAAAACAAAAGTAAGAAATGATGAAGCCCTTTCTAACGGGCCACGATGAGTTAATTCATGATGTCAAGTACGATTTCTACGGAAAGCATATAGCTACTTGCTCATCTGACCAACATATAAAGGTATTTGACCTCGACTCGAATACATCGAGCTGGATGCTAAATGACCTGTGGAAAGCCCATGACTCTCTGATTACAAAGATTTCTTGGGCTCATCCAGAATTTTCTAGCTCTAAGTTGATTGCTTCGTGCTCTTTTGATAGGACAGTGAAAATTTGGCAAGAGCAGCTTGATGAGTTACATGGGTCAGGTAGGAGATGGGTTAAGTTAGCTACGTTAGCAATTGAATCATATGCCCCTGTTTATGATGTAGTCTTTGCACCTAACCACTTAGGTCTCAAGTTAGGATGTGTGGGATCAGATGGCATTTTCAGAATATATGAATCATTAGAGCCCGCGGATTTAACAAGCTGGAGTTTAACTACAGAGATACCTATCTTGAGTCAGCAATTACCAGCCAAAAGCTTACAAAGTAGTTTCGCAATCGAATGGTGTCCTTCAAAGTTCACTAAGACGGAAAAGTTCATAGTGATTGCACTTGACCAAGGGTTTATATATGGAGCCACTGGAAGTTCACAGTTTACAACCTATAATTCTGATAATGTATCTGATGTTGACAATGATATTGGGGCTGAATCTAAGTATTCCAAACTATGTGATCTTCCAGATCACAATGGTTTAATAAGGTCAGTGAGCTGGGCGCCCTCTATGGGTAGAAACTATCACCTCATTGCAACTGGCTGTAAGGATGGATATATTCGAATCTTCAAAGCCATAGAGACGTCTAATGGTGATTTAAAGATAGAAACTGTCGCAAAGTTAGATGACCACAAGCTGGAAGTGTGGAGGGTAAGCTGGAATTTAACAGGAACAATTTTAAGCTCTGCGGGTGATGATGGTAAAATTAGATTATGGAAATCCAATTATTTGAACGAATGGAAATGCATGAGCGTTATTAATACGAGTGCCAGATCTGGCCAAAAGCTCTCCCAAGGTGAGATTGCAGCTCAAAGAGATAATGCACATTAGTTAAATTGTATACAACTATAATTTAAATATAAAAAGATCTAACTATACTCTTCTCTGTTTTTTAGGATTTGATGTATTTTCATTCACTTCTAATTCTTTCCAGATTTGTTCCTCGTCAGACTCTTCAACTACTTCATCCTCGAACTTCCTTTTCTTTTCTTCAGCGTCTAATCTATATGACTCTTCGTCTTCATAATCTTCATCATCTAGGAAGACAACGTCAGATATCTCAACACCTAAATAGACTTTGGCAAGTATTTCCCTGTTTGAAACATTGAACACTCTGGCATATCTGTCTAATCCACCTGAAACAATGTATCCATTGTCAGTAATTTCAATTCCATTGATTGTACCAGTGTTTCCACCTTCAGAGAATTTTCCTAAGAGTTTCAACGTTGGAATTATGACATCACCGGCCGTTGCGGAATTACTTTTGTAACCGTTTGGATCAAATTTTTCAAGCGAGTACTTAGCAAGTGTATTTCGAGGATCAGTCACAATGATTTCGCTTTTCTGTTTGTTGGAAAATATTATATTAGTTATAGGTTTATCACTAAGTTTGTAGTCTTTGGTGGGCCTCTTACCATGCAAAGAATCGTAAAGACGCAATTGACCATATTTTGTAACTGTTGCTAGTTTATAGTTATCCTTGGGATGATCGAGGAATTGTATTTTATTTATGCAGATTGGAACCCTCATATCTAAATGATCATTTTTAACATTTTTAGCAGAAAAAACAACAACAGGTCTTATAGTTGAATTCTTCTGTTTCAGAAACAAATCTTTCATGTTAGTTTCTTCGAAAATCTTTACGACTTTGAGGTCATTTTCATCACCTCCAAAAGCAAAAGTCCCAAATTCGTTTGGATCTTCAGTGAAATCCAATATTTCCTTGGTACTTGGGAGTTTAAACTTCAATGGATCTAAATCGAATTTTCCTCCATTCAAATTGAATAAAATGATGTTACTTGACCTGAAGGCAACTATAACAAGGCCATGATCTTCGAAGGTAATTAATGAGATAAGTTTGTCGTCTTTGGAGACGTCACAAGAGTATAAATGTAATAGCTTAAAATCTTCCACATCATCTTCAGTAGTTAATTCTGAGCTATATACACCTAAAGTATTGTCCATTCTCGTTACTATGAAGTAACTAGCTCCAAACTTCTTCAAGTGAATTATCCTAGATTTTGATGATACATTTGGTTGGACGAAAACATCTTTAATAGACAACGGTTGAGTACCACCATTTTTTGAGGTATCGGTTCCCTTGGAACAAATAACTTCCTTGACTGTGCCAGTATCGTTAGATGTTGCAAGAAATCTCATTACACTAGCTTCTGCAATAATAGTCCAACGGTTGCACCTATTGAAATCTTGATGCAGATGAGATACTGAAAAATCTATCTACTATATACACGCAATAATAGCTATATGCAAAAAAGTCAAACTGGCAGACAACTTTAAAAGAGACTAAAATATATTTTTCTGAACATCGACTTCGTGGCCAAGTTGGCTAAGGCGTGAGACTGTTAATCTCAAGATCGTGAGTTCGACCCTCACCGAGGTCGTTTGTTTATTTATAAAATGCCTTTATGGCCAAGTTGGTAAGGCACCTCACTAGTAATGAGGAGATCGTCAGTTCGAATCTGGCTGAAGGCATTTTTTTTACATGATATATAGTATTATACTACTAACGGCGTAGTGAAAAAGCAAAATGATATAAGTAAAGAGTTTGCAAAAGTATAATGAAAAATGTCTTGAATATTAACCCTTCCTTCGCGAGAGTTAAGTTCACATAGTCGCGCTCAGCAGCCAATGGGGATCATAACTATACAAACGATAGACCGATTTATATTTCACGTTGAAACTTATTACAAGAGCTTAACGTAGAGTGCTTGACAGTAGCCATTCATGGAAGAGTATGCATGGTTAAGCACTTAAAAAAATGAAAGAGTCCACAACCTTTTTGAAGGGTTAATAAGTGTTCACTGTAACGAGGAATATTCATAAAGTACTCAGATAGGGGTGAAAGACTATTTTAATATATTCTAAATTTCACTCATGTTTGATCAGCTTTGAAATCATCATCACTGTACTTTACAATATAGAATTTAATTGTACATACCAGTACTTTAAGGCTATTGTATATGTTGTATGTTATACTTCAAAGAATTGAAAAAAAAAAAATCCTGAAAATTTCGGTAGTGTACTGTTTAGATTCTCGCCGTTGTAATTCTATGATGCTAACAATGCAGGCCGAACCCGGAGTCTTGATATAGTTATATAAGAAGACTCTTCCCTAAGTCTATATCCTACCAGGCTATTCTGTGAGTAAAGTCGTCTTGAAAGAAAAATGGTTGCTACAGGTTTGGGTGAATTAGATAAAAAATACGATGGTAAGTGATACACTAATCAATTTGTCCATGAATGTATTATAACTAACAAAATTTAGGTTCCAAATTGAGAATTGGCATTCTCCATGCTAGATGGAATGGGAAAATCATTAATGCCTTGGTTGAAGGAGCTGTCAAGAGATTGAAGGAGCTCAACGTTAAGGAAGAGAATATAGTAATTGAGACTGTTCCAGGTTCCTTTGAGTTGCCATTTGGTACCAAACTTTTCTTCGACAAACAAGAAAAACTTGGAAAACCATTGGATGCCGTTATTCCAATTGGTGTTTTGATTAAGGGTTCGACTATGCACTTTGAGTACATCTGTGATTCAACCACTCACCAGCTCATGAGATTGAACTTTGAGCTCAATAAGCCGGTTATATTTGGTGTTCTTACATGTATGACAGAAGAGCAAGCAGAAGCTAGAGCTGGACTTATACCAGGTAAGATGCACAACCATGGTGAAGACTGGGGTGCAGCGGCAGTTGAAATGTCTACCAAATTCAATGTCTAATGACATAAATATATACTTTCAAATATAAGAGATATATCTATTATTCGTATTTAAGGGCCCTTATAGAAATATGAGGAAAAGTTGTAATCACATGGCCTTGCCTATGACATTATGGATCAGATTTTTCATTATGATCTCAAAATCTTTTATACAGTTATAAATGACTAATCTTAATCATTCGGTCTGTGCTGTTAATTTATTATCTAGAAATAGTCCACATGTACATATGTGTCCAATTGAATCGTGTTATAGCCTTTGTATCATACAGGTTTTTCCATAAGGATATTCCGTATTCTCTTCTGTGAAGTTAAGAGCCTTATGTCACCGAAGGGAGAGGGAGCAAGTCCGATTCGCACCCAAAGTTAACCATGCAACACCATAAGAAACAATTGGCTAAGTCACCTATTATTGGTTTTTGAAAACGACTTAAGCACATCTAGATGTCTTCTAGGTCTAATCTCTTATTAATAGATGGTCTAAGTTAATGCTTTTAAGTAATGTCTGTTGCCTAGGATACTTTTCCTTAGATACAATCAACATTTCAATTGCTAATCTCGCACTTTGCTTATAGCTTAGATAAGACATTCAGCAGAGTTTGATGGTAATAGTTACTCCTAAATTTAATGAATACCCTATGTTAGTAATATGTAAAGCAATGCCTAATAAACATTCTGACCTCCAGTACGAAATTCTAGAGCTCTGACACCTCTTGCTTTCAAACTGTGGATCACAGTATTGATATGGTACACTACCCCACAAAAAGAAACAACGTATGAATTTGCCTTTACCAAGTATATCCGAACTGGCCATAAATTCAATTTATAATTTTAAGTTGAAGTAGTACTGAAGAAAGATTGAAAAGTAACAATAAGGTCTGACACAACATCCTTGTGTGGTATTTTAATAGGATTTTATACTTCGATAGCAATTCCAACGGACGAAGGGCCCTATATACAATGTCAGTTAATCCTTCCTCCTTCAAATATAATACGGTCAACTACAACACGTCCATAGCGGACAACCAAGAAACTGACAGCATCTTTTCTGACGATCAGTCACTGTATGTCTTGTTCAACCCTGTCAGTGCCGAATCTGATATTTTATCCTTGACAAACAGCACAAGAACAAATAAGGATGGAAGCATCAGTAGGAGCGATTCAAACTACGATTATCAAGACGAAGATGATGATGAAAGAGAGATTCTGAGCGAAAGCCAAGTGGAACAACTGGCTAATACCATTCTTAATAATATACCAGGCAGTGGTACAAGCACAAGATTTGAACGGATAAACAACTGGAATGCTACATATGACGAGAGTGAAATGATTGACGATAACATTGCAAGCTGGAACTTGGATGAAGACATGGTACCGGTCTCTTCACTCAACAGGGAATTTTATGGTGATGAGCTTTTCAAAAACTTTACAAGAAACGAGCTCCAAAAGTTCAGGGCGTTTCACTTGCAACATAAATTAACTAATAATGATAAGACCTTGATTAACCAAATGCTAATAAAACTTCTTCTCAAAGATGGTGATTTACACCATAAGAAAAATATTACAAAAGATCCATCATTGAGTCAAAGAGCAAATGATTACATAAACAGCTTTAATCGCGGTTTGGAATTCAGTGATACTACTAGCTCATTAGTGCTATGTGGGGGGACAGGAGGATCATCTTGGAATGATATATGATCACATTTTGGGAAAGCATCTTTAAGTTAATCCTCATCATTTTTATATTTTGTTCTTATTATTCTTTATTTTATTATCTTCTTTCTGGATTGGATTCAATAAACGGTTTTGACATCATGGTTTTTGGACGTGTGATGTCTTTCTTTTGTATTTAGTTACGTAGAGGTCGAAATCCCTAATTCAGTATAATAGTTCGACTTTTCAAGACCAAAAGTAGAAATCTACGCTATGTTGATCTGAGCTATAGTAGTCTTGTTAATTACCAAGTACTTTAAGAGCGATACTTTAAATAGCGGAACCTCCAATAATCACAAGGGAGGGTTTCGACATTGCTCCTATGTCAAGATAAGTTGTTTTCTTGTTCTTAAGGCGGCTAATTAGATTCTCTGCTGGCAATGGACGGCTCTCTGCACTACCCGCATCTTCTCAGAAATTCAACGAATCTTCATTTTTAATGTATTCAAGCAGCAAACAGTTGAAAGAAGTCAAAAGATATGAGTGGATGTAAGTAGGATGTGATTCTTATTAATAGGTGTAACATACTAACCCCCAATCGCAGTTCGTCTTCTTGACTTGATCAAATTTTTTATTCCTCTTTTGCCAGAGGTTGAGATTACGGATGAAAAAATTCAGTTCGACGAAAGAATTGTTTTTACAGTCGGTAGTGGTATCATTTATTTGTTTGGACAATTGCCCCTCTATGGTATCTCATCTAAGGCTTCATACTTGATTCAAGATCCATTTTTCAGTTTGAGACCAATTTTCTCAATGGAAAAAGGTACTCTTCTTGAATTAGGTCTTTTGCCAGTGATAACTTCGGCCTTTTTATGGCAATTAGCAGCTAGCTTAAAGTTGATTAAGGCAAATTTCTTCTTTTCATCTGACAGAGAATTGTTCCAATCGGCTCAAAAGTTAACAAGCCTTCTTTTGGCCCTTATCCTTGGACTTGGTTTAATCTTCAGTGGATACTATGATGATGCAATTCCAGGGTACAATCCTTTGGTTGATTCCACTTTGCCTTATGGAACTTATTTAATGTTATTAATTCAGATCGTAGGATGGTCATTCATCTTGACTTTAATGGTTGAAGTTTTCGATAAAGATTATGCGTTCGGAAGTGGAATGCTTGGATTCTTGACTCTCCAGGTCGCAACGAATGTTGTCAGAGATTTGATCAGTCTAGAGGTAATTCCATTACTTAACTCCAATAAAGCTGAAACTTATGGTGTCATTGTCTATCTCATTAAGGGATACAAAAACTTACCTTCCTCAATTTTGAATGCCTTCAATAGAATCGCATTGCCAAACTTCTACCAAGTTTACATTGTTTTCATTACAGCTGCATTTACTATTTATTTGCAGAATTTGAGAATTGAGTTGCCTATTAGATCAAACAAAGTAAGAGGAGTCAACAATGTATTTCCAATTAAGTTGTTATACACGGGTGCATTACCAGTTCTTTTCGGCTTTACTATTTTGGCTAACATCCAAGTATTTGGCTTTATTATTGGAAAAATACTCGATTTGCCTTTCATCGCCTCATATAAAGTTGAACCAGCTTCTAACAATTTAATTTTGAAGTCAGGAATCTTGTATTACTTTAGCTCATATTCTGAGTCATTGCTTGGTTCGTTGATTTCCCCAATTAAATCCGTGGTTTCTTTTGCCTTTGTTCTTATACTGGCTACTTGGTTTGCAAGTACCTGGAGTAAATCGTCAGGCTCCTCTCCAAAGGATATTTCGAAGCAATTTAAAGAGCAAGGAATTTCTATATTGGGCAAGAGAGACGTCTCGATTACAAAAGAACTTTCCAGAGTTATTCCTGTCGCTGCTGTAAGTGGTTCTGCTATATTAGCATCGACTGCTGTCGCTAGTGATTTCCTTGGGGGCTCAGGTAAAGGTGTTGCAGCCGTTATTGGTATTACATCTGCATTCGGTATATTAGAAGAGTTTATGATGGAATATCAGCAAAATGGCGGTAATTCTCAATTCTCGAATGCTTTTGGTGGTTAGTAATTGAACCTTCTAAAAATATGGAAGAAACAGACTTTATCTACTTAATAGATAGCAGCTATATATAGGTTTAGCAATAATAAAAAATACATTTTTCAGTTGATGTAGTTTGTAAATTGAAAAGAAGAAAAAAAAAATCACCAAAAAAATTATGATGACTCCGACGCGGTTCGAACGCGTGCATCTTTACGATAACAGAACTTGAGTCTGCCGCCTTAACCACTCGGCCA